>VMDO01002291.1:89858-173077 GCA_007922755.1 Pedetes capensis
TGTGCCAGGCAAACAATCTTATTTATGTTTAAGCCCATTGTTGCAGACACTGTGTCAATCCATCTGGTGGAGGGTTTTCCTCTTTTGCGTTGACCTGCCACTCTTCCAAACATGATGTCCTTCTCCAGGGATTGTTCTCTCCTGACTACATGTCCGAAATATGTAAGACGCAGTCTGGCCATTTTTGCTTCCAAGGAGCGCTCTGGTTGTACTTCTTCTAGGACAGATCTGTTGGTTCTTTTGGCAGTCCATGGTGTATTCAATAGACGTCTCCAGCACCACAATTCAAAAGCATCAATTCTTTTTCTGTCTCTCTTGTTCAATGTCCAGCTTTCACAACCTTGGAGGCCTTATAATAGGAAGGAGCATGAAGAATTAACTCAGGAACTTTCTACTGAAAACAGTCAAGCTGGGGATTTAGAAATCATAGTTTCTTCTGAATTCAAGTTTAACATCATAGAATTGGTGCTAAAGGCCTTGCTTTTCCTATTATGTTTTTTTCTTTATGCCTTAGTCTTTAAATTTGTGCTGTTCTAATATCATTTCCTCTAGCCACGTGTGACTATTTACATGTAATTAAAGTTAAATAAATTTGAAAAATAAAATACAGCTCATCACCTAGCCACATTGGGGGTTAGCTTAGTTGGTAGAGCGCTTGGTCTGCATGCTCTGAGGCCCTGGGTTCAATCCCCAGCACCACAAAAAGGGGAAGACTTGGCAGCCTGCTCCCAAAAAACAAACAGCCATTGCAAACTATGAATAGCAGAGAAGCACTGACATAGTGCCAGGCATGACACAGTGTCAGGGAGTGTTTCATTCAGTTGTACACAGGGTCGCTGTGAGTCGGACCCAACTCCACGGCACATAACAACAGTAGCCGGATGTGACTAAGAGATGCCATATTAAACTGCGAAGATAGAATGCAGAAAGTCATATGGGGTAGAGGAGCTATGGCTGTTCAGACATTTATCTAATAAGAATTCCAGAGAAGAGAGGAGAAAACACCCAAATTCTTAAATCTGAAGATTCAGAGAAACTTCATGCTGAATGACTGGAAGAATGAATAAAAATTAACCACCTCAAAAAATGTTACGACGTCACAGTTTATCCCCAGGACATATTTAAAACTGTACAGAAAAGGCACTCATTACCTAAGCGCTTCCCTGAATTTTAAGAAAAGTTACGTGAAAGACTTAATCAGAACGATGTCAGATTTCTTAACAGCAACACTTGGAAGTTAGGAAATGAGTATAGGATTTTTTGAAGATAATTTGTAGTCAGAATTTTAAAGTACTCCCCAACCCCCAATTATCCAGGATGGAATAAAGATGTTCATATATATCCAACATATCAGTAAAATTTAGCTTTCATACATCACTTCAGGAAGCCATTGGAGAATGTAAGGGAGTAAACCAAGAATGGAGAGATTTGGAATGCCGGCAACAGAGAGGCAGAAGGAATTCGCAGAATGTTGGTGTGGTTTCAAATCAGCAGCTGTGTGGGCAGCCTAACATTGACTAGCACAGACTAGAACAGGAGGCAGGAAATTTCAGGAGGAGGGTCTGATCTGTGTGTTTTGGAGGGCAGAAAGCCATGGAACTGACAGATGATTTGAGAGTTTTGATTGTGTGAGAAATTGAGTTGAAAGATTATTGCAAGGTCTTGGTAGAATTACCGGAGAGAACAATGAAAATAAAAGAAACAAAAACAAAGGCAACTTGTAACTACAGGAAAATGCAAAAGTTGAATAAGAAGTGAACTTAATCTTAACTGTACTGCTTGCTCAGCAATATTTATTCCATTGGCCTGGTTACTTCAGGGCTCACGAAAATAAGAATAGGAATCTGGAGGGGGCTGCGGCTTCCCTGGCGTGCCTTGTGGCTTCTGAAAGCACATTCTAGATTCTTCACATTATTTTCATGATGGCGCAACTTGAGCGTCTCTGGAGTTGAAATATTAAATGTGTGGCGTATAGATTTAAACAAAAAATGTTATATAAAATGCTTGGGAAGATATGAAAGGTTAAGCACAGGATTGATGGAAGGGATTTTAAAAAATCTATATGTGAGAAAATCAATGCTCTAGTGAGAATTTGTTTAGTGAAGGAGTATTAGGGCAAATTATTTGGAAATATCAGAGTCAATGATAAGGAACATCAACAATAACAAAAATAGTTTTAAGAAATGGAGTTGGGACTCAGTGGTGCTTAAAGGTTCTTAAAGAGTCTTTTGGCTCACCAGAATTTTACTTTTAAAAACTGCATACATGTGTTACTTTGCAAAGAATAAAAATGGCTTGGAAAATGAAAGTCTGTAGGGTATACCCTCTGTGAAATTATCGATATTTTAGCATGCTTGAAAGCGGGGTGTCTCAACATTGGCAATGTTGACATGTGAGTCTGATAATTTTCTGTAAAGGAGCTTGTCTTGTGCTTTAAAGGATGCTTAGCAGCATCCTTGGGGCTGGGATTTAGCTCAGTTGGTAGAGCGCTGCGCTGCAGTCTCTGAGGTCCCGAGTTTGATTCCCAGCACCATGAAAATGGGAGAAGGGCCTGGCAATCCAGTCCCAAGGCAATCCTGAAACAGTCAGCCATTGAAAACCCTATGAGGGTCGCTAGGAGTCGGATACCGACTCGACGGCACCTAACAGCAACAACAAGCAGCATCCTTGGCCTCCCTTCATTCCTTCCCCAGTCCTGATAACTGTCTCCATTCCCAGCCCACAGTTCCCTGGTGGGCACAATCACCCTGCTTAAGCCCCACTGATTTACAGGATTTAAAATCTGTTATTGAATGAATCACCCCAGCACATTAAAAAAGCTTTTCGGCGTTGGTAATTCAGGAAACAGCTTCATGACACAGAACTTGAACCCGGCTGCAGGAATCCTCTGGCACCATGGCACCCCCGCTGCTCCTGCCAGCCCTGTCTTCCCAGCTGGCTCTCGGCCCGGTTACTTCAGGGCTCACGAAAATAAGAATAGGAATCTGGAGGGGGCTGCGGCTTCCCTGGCGTGCCTTGTGGCTTCTGAAAGCACATTCTAGATTTTTCACATTATTTTCATGATGGCGCAACTTGAGCGTCTCTGGAGTTGAAATATTAATCATTACGGCAACCTGGAATCACATTGCACCCTTTGGATGTGTCCCGGGGCTCAGCCGGCTGTGAGGCAGATATACATGCCTGCCCTCCTTCCCTCCCTCTGTCCCTCCCTTCCTTCCTTCTCCCTTCTGTCTGCCTGCAGATCTTTGACAAGTTCCCACCTAAGCTCTCTGCACGTGTTTCCCCCTAGCATTTACAGAGCATGTCCGTAGGAAAGCGGCCCCTCAGATTTTCTGAAGTGGAGGGCACCTCGTAAATAGCTTAATATCCTTGCTTCTCAGCAGGGAGGCTGGAGTCCTGAGAGAGGGTCTCATTAACCAGGAGTTCTTTCTCTTAGGACCTAAGGAGCGCACAGGAGCGCACAGTAGGAGGACAGGAGAAGGGGATGCACCTGCAGCCAGCTGGACCGTCCAGAATGTGCTGGCGGGCTGGCTGTGGGACCGATGTGCGCAGGCAGCCCCTTCTGCGCTTTGGGTTCTCCCCTGTCTGCACCCTATTACCCAAGCGCTGTCAGAGCAGCACCCCACATTTCTAGGAACCTCTGCACCCTGTTTGTTGCCCTTAGCACTGCTCAATGCACCTTTCTCTTCTTCCTTCCCTGGCCAATGTGGTTACCACCTTCCCCATGAAGCCCCTCTGGGTTTCCTCTGCCGGGGTCAAGGTGTGCAGAGGCAGAATCATGATTCTCCTGCGTGAAAACGCCCCGAGGATGAGCGTGTCTTCTTGCTGTCTTGCACGTGGAATCGTGGGACACTCCAGGCCAGCCGACCTGGCCCTGCCTCGAGCCTGCACGGTGGGTTAGCAGTGGCCCTCAGGCCCTGCACCCTACTCCGTGGGAAGCTGAGGTTGGGGGACTGTGGCTTAGCTAGCATCAGAGTGGTCTCTAGGTGGCCTCTGCCGTGGTCCACACACAAGATCTCTGTTGCGGCCGATTTTTCTGTCAGTGGATGGCGGTTCTTGTGTGGCTGTCTGTCCCCAGAAGCTGCGGACATTCCACAAGCGGCTCCCTTCCTTCCTCGCCTGCCCCCGCCTCTCTCTGGCCAGTGCCTCCCTCTGCCCTTCCTCCCTGTCCCGCTCACCCTGCTGATTGTCACGGGGCTGCTGTGTCCTCTAGGAGGTGCCGGCTGTGTCTGGAGAACGTCCTTAGGTGTCTCTCCTGGGGCTGCCAGGGGATGTGGCTCAGCGCTCTGTGGGATACAGTGCAGCCTCCGGCGCCCGAGGCTCAGGAGTGTGGAGGTGGAGAAACACCACCACAGTGCTCCTGGGCAGAGCCACAGCTTTAGAAAGCATGCTGATGCGACCGCCCTGGGCTCGTCCCGGGCACCGGGACCCCTGCACACCCTCCAGACAGAAACAGGCGCCCCTTGGCTCGCAGTGTCCTGATGAACCCTCTGTAGGCTGAAAGCACTGCAAGTCGGGAATGTGTCAGCTCTGCCTAGCCAGAACACCCTAGTTCAGCAACACAGCACACCATGAGGCTCTTTTTTAAATTTAAAAACTTTTAATTAATTAATTAATTAATTAATTAATTGCAGTATGGGGGCTGAACCCAGGGCCTCGCACTTGCATACTTTGCAAGTGCTGGACCACTGAGCTGTACCCCCAGCCCATTTTTTTAAAACTTTTTTTTGAGACAGGGTCTCACTAAGTTACGCAGACTGCCTCTGGCCTCGAATTTGCAATCCTCCTGCCTCAGCCTCCCGAGTCTCTGGGATTGTGGGCATGTTCCATGGTGCCAGCCACCAGAGAGTATTTAGAGTATGTGTCATTTCCCATTGTGACTGTGCAGCTGTCTGGAGGCTGTGGCTTGTTACCATGGCCCGGTTTCAAGGGAGACAGAATTGGACCACATGTTGCTAGCCCAGGAGAAGAGCGAGATGCAGGGTGTGAGCTGAGCGCTAGAGCACTCGCCTCGAAAGCCCAAGCCTCCGGTTCCACCCCAGCACGGAGGGAGGAAAACGTCAAAATTCAAAGAACCTGCTGGATGCGTATCATTTTTGCACCATCGTAGGGTGGAACCATCATGGGTCGGGGGTGGTGTGTGTGAATGTGGCTGACATTCTGCGGGGAGAGTGAATGGGCATCTAGAAGTCAACACACACACAAAGCCGTCCATCCCTTCCCCTCCCCTCAGCCTTCCTGCATCCTGGAAAGGAGCCCCTCATTGCAGCCCGTTGCCCTAGCCCCAAGCCTGGTAACCCTTCTTGCCTCGTCTGCCTCTGCCTCTGCCTCTGCCTCTGCCTCTCCTGCTCCGTTTTCGGGCCTCTGCTTCACGCGCTCCATTTTCAAGCCCTTTTGGTCTTGGTAAATATTCTGGGACCTGTGCATTTCCGCCCCCCTCATCTCTGCTAGCCTCCGTTGTTTCTCTGTGGCTCGAATGCATGGCCGGGTTCTGTTCTAAGCACCATGTTGTTGTTGTTGTTGTTAGGTGCCATCGAGTTGGTATCCGACTCATTGTTGTTGTTGTTGTTGTTGTTAGGTGCCGTCGAGTCGGTATCCAACTCATAGCAGCCCTCTGTACAACAGGGGAAACACTATTGTCAGTGCTTCTCTGCTGTTCATAGGGTTTTCAATGGTTGATTGATTTGTGGGAGGGGGTTGCTAGGTCCTTCTCCCAAGCCTACAGCGCCTGGTGTTCCCAGGCAGTCTCCCATCCAGGTACTAACCAGGCCCAACCCTGCTTAGCTTCTGAGATCTGACGGGATCAGATGCCACAGGGCTACAGCTGCAGGCTGTCCGACTCATAGCAACCCTGTATACAACAAGCGAAACAGTATTGTCAGTGCTTCTCTGCTGTTCATAGGGTTTTCAGTGGCTGGTTGATTTTTGGGAGTGGGTTGCCCGGTCCTTCTCCCAAGCTTACAGCACCTGGTGTTCCCAGGCGGTCTCCCATCCAAGGACTAACCAGGCCCGACCCTGCTTAGCTCCGGGGTCTGATGGGATCGGATGCCACAGGGCTACGGCTGCAGGCCTAAGTACCTTAGGAGCGACGTACTGCATTTGTGCGTAGGAAGCCGACTGGCTTTGTTTTCCAGTGACATCTACTAGCACCTGAAGAGGAGGGTGCAGGGGGGCATGCACCCCCTGAACTCCTCTCCGTGGGCTGCAGCGTCCTGTGCCTCTTTGCCCTCCCAGGCCCCGTCCTCAGAGCGCTCCTGAGCTGAGCCCCAGTTGGCGCTCGGCGCTCCTCTCGCCCTGAATGATCTTGTGCGTGTGTCCACTAGGTGATCGTCCCTGCTCTTCCTTCACCCACTCGGACAGCGTTTCTTTCTTCCCCAAGGCTCAGCGCATAGTTGCTAAGTGGCCTTGACTTCTAGAAATACCTGTCTTGTCACCTAGTGTGATGGAGGAGATAGCGTCTTTGTTAGAGCTCAGAGGGTGTCTCGGTTATTGGAATTCCCTGGCAGCAGAGTGATCTTGGTCAGTCTGAGGTCCTTTGAGCAGGTTAGTGTGAATAGCCTCACTGTACGCTTTCAGTAGAGGTTGTCCTGTGTTGTTAGGTGCCGTTGTGTTGGGTCCAACTCACAGTGACCCTGTGTACAACAGGAGAAACACTCCCACACACTGTGCCATGCCCAGCACTGTGTCAGTGCTTCTCTGCTATTCATAAGGATTTTGATGGCTGATTGTTTCTGGAGTGGGCTGCCAGGCCATTTCTTCTAGGCCTAGAGTTGAAAGGTATTGTGGGGGCCAGTCCTATTCTTCTGCAGGCTACCTTGGATGCTCAGGTTAATCCAACTGTGGGTGGTGGTGGTGGTGGTGGTGGTGGTTGTTGTTGTTGTTGTTGTTGTTGTTAGGTACCGTGGAGTCAGCGTCCGAATCATAGCGACCCTATGTACAATAGGTGAAACACTATTGTCAGTGCTCCTCTGCTATTCACAGGGATTCCAGTGGCAGATTAATTTTTGGGAGTGGGTTGCCGGGTCCTTCTCCCAGGCCTGCAGCACCTGGTGTTCCCAGGCGGTCCTCCTATCCAAGGACTAACCAGGGCCGACCCTGCTCAGCTTCCGAAATCAGATGGGATCAGACACCATGGTGGTATGGCTGTAGACGTCCACTACCCTAGGCAGTTGTTATTACTAAACCTTCACAGTGCTAAGATGACAGTTTTGTTTCACTTAATAGGGATATCCTCAGAGAAATACATCCTTCCTTACAAGATGGTATTATGTGAACATCATGTTGTTAGGTGCCATGGAGTGGGTATCCAACTCACAGTGACCGTATGTACAACAGGTGAAACACTTTGTCAGTGCTTCTCTGCTGTTCATAGGGTTTTCAATGGCGAATTGATTTTTGGGACTGGGTTGCCGAGTCCTTCCCCCAAGCGTACAGTATCTGGTGTTCCCTGGTGGTCTCCCATCCAATGATTAACCAGGCTCAACCTTGCTTAGTTTCCAAGATCTGACAGGATCGGACACCATAGGGCTACAGTTGCAGGCAATGTGAACATCATAGGATTCACATAGCAAATTCATCTTACGGGAACCCCGTTTTATGTGTGGTCTGTTGTTGACTGAAGTGTCACCACGCGGTGGGCGACCCTACTCACTTGCTCGGGTTTCTGCCTAGTTATGGGATGTCTGAGAATGTGTACTTTAGGATATATGCTCGTTGACATTTTTGACTTACCTTGAGTCTTATTCATTACTAGGTAATTGAAGACAGAAGAGAAGCCTAAAAATAAACTCTGGAAAGAAGAAAGGATTTGCCTGCATTTGCCTCTGAGTAAGTGAAATTGTAAAGTAGATTTCTGATTACATAATGAATAACCTGTCAACCTCCTCATGTTTTACGTGCTTAAAAAAATAAATGTGGCTCTGTTGGCTTTATGTACTGGAAATGATGGTCTGTTAAGATTCCTTTCCTAGGTGATTTTGCTAGCAAAAAAAAAAAAAAGAAAGAAAAAATGCTGAAAATCTTTGTCAGCACGTCATAAAAAACCTTTTTTGTTGTTTTAGTTTTGGTTGTTTTCCACGTTGCTGGGGATGGAACCCAGGGCCTTGTGCGTGCCAGGCAAGCGCTCTGCTACCGAGTACCAACCCACAGCCCCACACGGTCCTTTCTGATGTAGCTTCTAGAAGTTGGATCTAAATGAATCTTAGAAAAGAAAAATGGAGAACGTTACTAAGATGTGTGTGCTTTTGCGTGAAGCTCACTTCTAAGCTCTCCCCCATATATATTTGAGGTGCTTATTTTCCTCTGAAGCCTGGTGTCTATGAAACAAACTGAGAAGGCGTTTGGCTCTCTTACCTGTTACGCGCTCCCTTAGTGTTACACGTCCTCTTAGAATTTGGCTGTAAGTGACGGGCAGCTGTGAAGCTCTGCGTGACCTGGCCACGTTTTTCCATAAACACTTTGGCTTGCGCAAGGTCCCCGGGAGGTGTCGCCCTTCAGCCTGCGTCTGGTGTCAGAAGAGACAGAAGTGGACTCAGATGGAGTGGGGCCTCCGAAGGCTGGACACGTGGGCTGTTCTTGTCACCTGGTTTACTGCAGGGGACAGTTGAGAACACCCTTGATGGGTGGTTTGTGTGGAAGCCCCCCCCCCCTCCGGTGCGAGGACGGCTGTCCTTGAACCTGTTTTTTCTGCACTGCTGTGTAGCATATAAAAATGTGTGGATGCGCTTGGGTCTGTTTGGAGAAAGTGTGACAGACGTACGCGCAGGGCGCCGGTCCAGCCTGCGGAGTGGATGCGTGCCCATTGGGTAACGCTTTGCGCCAGCAATTGTCATCTTTCAGTGTCAGCTTTATTGAGATGCTAGTCACACAGCAGGCTCTTCACCCCCTGAAAGTGTATGACTCAGCTGGGCGTGGTGGCGCACGCCTGTCATCCCAGCGACTTGTGGGGTGGAGGCAGGAGGGTTGCGTGTCTGAGGCCAGGGGCAGCCTGCGTAACTGAGCGAGACTCTGTCTCAAGTTAAAAAATCAGAAAGGCCCAGCGGTGGAGCACTTGCAAAGTGTGCAGAAGGCCCTGGGTTCAGCCCTCACTGGCGCCGAGCCCCGCCTCCTGATTGCAATGAGGACGGTCGTGGAGGCTGAGTGCATGCGTGGCCCCACTTCCCTCCGCGTGTCCTCCCACCCCATTCCTGCTAACTGCCAGGATAGGATGGTGGGGTCCCGGGGGGCTCTGAGAACCCCAGCTGGATGCAGCCAGGCTTTGGGGCTGCGTTCCACTTGTGTGGCGTGGTGTTTGGCTGGAATCGGTGTCCTTTTTGAGGTCTCGTTAGCAGGAACGGGTGGCCAGTCCTTGCCAGCTCCTTCTTAGTTATCAAATCAAAGGAGGACACCTATAATTGAGGTGGTTGTCATCAACACTGTAAGCAAAACGGGGGCCCGGAGCCTGCCAGCGTTCCCACGTGAGGAAATTAGAGCTAGAAATTGTCATAAAGACGGGGCAGGGTTTCTTGGGGAATCTCAGCCGGGTGGGCGATCCTGGAGAAGACCAGCGTGGGTGAGTGGAGTTTGAATCCCAGCATGGTAAAGGTGACCCTAGAGAGGGTAGTGGACAGGGGCAGGGTGCAGACCTCATGTGGGGGCGGGCATTGCTAATGTGTCTCATCCAAAGCCACGAAGCCTCCCTGCACCCTTTGGACCACAGCTTGAGGATTTAATGGTGAGTTCCAGGTGGCTGAGCCACAGGAAGCGTGGCCTTTGGTGCTGTGCTGATGAAGAGCCCTTGCTGTAACTTTTTCCTCTCTTTGCATCTGTGGTCCACATTTATTCTTTATTCCTTTGTCTTCAGCCACTATCTTGCGCAGCCAGAAGGCTCACACATGGGGTGCGGAAACTCCCTGTGTTGCCCGGAGGCCTGCTTTCTCCAAAAATGCAGAGCCATCTCCCGAGCCCAGGAGACTATATGGTGCACACACCCTCTTCCCAGCTAGCACGTTGGGGTGGAATTGGAATCCAGTGGATGTAAAGGAAAATACTTGGTCAGGGTTCAACTATTTTTTAAAAAAGGCCTCTAGCTGCTGATTGTGCAGTGGCCACTATGGATACTGAAAGGGCTGAGGCGGTCTTTGTTACCTGACCTGTCCCACTGTTTTTGGCTCCTACCCAAATCAAAGGATGTCGTTTCTCCTCCCTGGTTTTGTCCTGTACATGCGGGCAATTCCCAAATGTGTCTTTCCAGGTACGAGATACTGGTTCTCAACAAGGGGAGCGTTCGGCAATGTCTGGGGACATTTTTGATTTTCACAGCTGGTTTTAGGGGGGCACAACCCTGGCATCTAGCAGGTAGAGGCCAGAGATGCTGGCCAGCTGCCTGTGATCACGAAACAGCCCCCAGCACAGAGTGATCGAGCTCCAAATGCCAGTAGTGCCAGGGTGGCTGGTGTACGGTTCTGGCCAAAAGCATCGCATAAACAACATACTGCTCCGTCTCCTTTCCTAGGCGATTAGTGATTGTTGGGTAGCAAGTGCTGTAGTAAAGGGTCAGATACTTCCTGCACCTCTAGCTTGGCTCTTATGCTCAATATAACTGTAAATTTGGAAAACCGTAAGAATATTGCTTAGCCTGCTCAGATTGTCAGAACAAAACACCACAGTCGGGTGGTTCACACAATAGGAATTTATTTTCTCATGGTTCCGGAGGCAGGAAGTACAAGATCAAGGTGCCAGAAAATCCACCGTGTGGCCAGCTGGTTTCTGTGGCTTGCAGAAGGCTGTCTTCCTGGTGAGCCCTCTGGGCCTCTGTGTGTGGAGAGAGACAGAGAAAGGGGTAGGGCGAGAGAATGATTTTGATTGTGGCTCTTCCTTTCTTACAAAGCCACTGGTCTTGTCAGATCAGGACACACCCCTATGACCTCATTTGCCCTTCCTTGCTTCCCTAAAGATCCTGTATCCAGACAGACCCCTTGGCCCCAGGGCTACAGCACATGAATTTGGGTGGATACCGTCCAGGCCACGAAATGTAGACTTGGTTTTGTCTTCATAAATTGTGCTTTTCTGTGCTCCAAGAAATATCTTTTTGACAATGTGATCGGACAGGCATCAATTTACTTTAATTCCATTTCATTTATAGTCCCTTAAGAAAGAAAAATAATCTGTATAATTTGAGCTTTTTCATCCTCGTTAGTTCTGAGTGTTACTACTAAGAATAATTATGGGATTCTGTGGATGTTCTACATTAATACAACTGTGTGCACAATTAGTAATTTTGCTTGTTTTTTGTTTGCTTTCTGAGGGTTTCACTCTGTAGCCTAGGATAGTCTCAATCCCATTAGCTCAGGCTGGCCTCTAACTCAAGATCTCCTACCTCATCCTCCTTACTACTGGGATTATAGGTGTGGCCACCATGCCTAGCTCATGCTTAGTAATTTTTTGATGGAACTCCCAATGTGATAAGAATTCCCCATGAAAACACTATGACTGAAAGGTTGTAGCCTTTACTTAAGTATACAAAGAGTTATTATTTTGTGCTGTGGTAAGTGTACATAACATAAAACTTACTTCCTTACCCATTTTTAAGTAAATGTTGCTGCTGTTAGGTGCCGTTGAGTCAGTGTCTGACTCATAATGACCCTATGTACAACACACGAAACACTCTTGTCATGCTTCTCTGCTGTTCATAGGGTGTTGAATGGCTGATTATGTTTTGGGAGTGGGTTGCCGGGTCCTTCTCCCCATTTTAAGTGTATTGCTTAATGGTGTTAAGTGCATTCATATTGTTAAACAGCCATCACCACCATCTATTACCAGAACGTTTTTTTTCCTACAATTCTGGGAATTGAACCCAGGGCTTCATGCATGTTAGGCAAGTGCTCTACCCCGACCAGCACCCCCAGCTCCCAGAAGTTCATCTTCCATAACTGCAGCTGTCCCTGGTGATCCCTAACTCTCCAGGCCCTCCTCCCCGCAGACCCTGGGGCCTACCATTCTGCTTTCCGATCTCGGGGAATCTGACTTGCTTCCAGCCTGTTATCCCGGTCTTGAATCCCAAAGGAACTGTGTTTACTAGGCAGGGGTACCCTTCAGCTCAGATTACTTTATAACTATTTCTGTAGGAAAATCAGAACAGACTTCTTTGCTATTTTGTTGCAAAGTTGGACAGCTGAATTGATCTTGATTCCTCTGGCTGTTTAGCAGACCTTTCTTACTTTCTGCTAGATGTGGTCAGGGGATCCTAGGATGTCAGTTTGGGAGGTAACGCAGATTTCACTTGGCTCTTGCTTGGGGATGGAAACTGTGTAGGGAGCAAATGGTTGTGCTTCTTGAAATAATTAAAAATCAGTTGCAAAATCTATATTATCTGTATAGCCATTTGCCCTACCTCTGTGTTCTGTTGGCATTTTTAACTCCTTTACAACGCCTGTCTGCCTTCTGTTGTTTACAAGCTAACTGAAAAGCCTGTGTCATTCACTTTTCATTTTGTAAACCTAGAGAGAATTCTTGATTTTAAAGGCAAATCTTCACAGCAGGAAGATTTTCTGGCTTATGCAAGAGGATGTGGTTAGTTAATCGCTGCTTTACATTTGCCGATTAAGTGTGACTCCAATTTTAATTTGTAGTTTCTTTTTCAATTAATTGCATTATGTACTGCTTTCACGTTTTTGCCTAAAACCCTTCAACTTGGAGGCACTGCATTTGACAGCGAGGAAGGGCGAGGTGTTTACTGACCTTTGCATTTCTTTATATCCAATTTAAAGATTTTTTTTTTCCTGTGTGAACACACAGTGTTTGGCTTATGGACACCTATTTTTCCAAAACACCAAACTGTAACTGCACACGGCAGCTCTCAACTGGGTTCTTTCTGCAGCGTCTGTTTACATGGAGTGTTGTCATCTTGCACTCTGTGCCCATTCGCCTTTGTCACCGAATGGAGGTGGAATATTAATCTCGTATGACATTCCGATGAGTGAGGAGCAGATGGATTTATGGGTCTGGAACTGTCTCAGCTATGCGGCTGTGGTGAGCTGCGGAACGATGAAGAAAGAGATTCGGGCTGAGGTTGGCGAGGGGCCTGACTGGCCACAAAATGCGTCACTGCGTGGCGGGCATTTCTCCCCATGTGCCTCTCCACTCTGGTCCTGATGCTGTGGTTCTCTAGGGACAAACTGGCCTCCTTGTGAGGAAAGAAGGAAACTGAGGTGGCTTTGTCACGTGTGAGGATTGGAGAAATGTCAGGGAATAGCCTGGGGGACTCTGTGTCCCACGGACACTTGGGGAGGTCAGTGGCCAAAGCAGTTTAATTTGTGGACATAGAGGGTAAGCAATCCCCCAATTGCAGACCCTGTGGCCGCCACGAGAGAGGAGACCCCCTCCCTCCTGGCCCATGCATTCCATGCGGACATTGCGGCTTTGTGGGAAGGAACGTGGCACAGGCCACACGTGGCCGTTCTGTGGTGCCGTGGAAGGGTTCACAAATGGCACTGAGTGAATGCTCGTTGGAGTTCCTAAAGAGGCCCGGGTGACTTTGGCAAGGCCAGCTGGGAGGTCAGAGTGCACACACAAGTGGCCCGGCGCGTGGACAGAGGAAACTCTCTTAGGCAGCCTGCGTCTCGCGCCTTTGCTGAGAGAGGATCTGTGTCATCAAAGAGCACAGGTGACTGTTTGGACATCGCCACGTGGATCGGCCCCCTCCAGCCCACCAAAAGGGAGTGTTCTGGGCAGAACATGAGTGAGTAGTCTTGGAAATGTCACCGCGTCACCCTCCACCTTTGGGCATGTGGGAGGCAGCGTGTCGTGGTAGGAGTGAGTTTGGGGCAAAGCAGCTGAGCTCGTGGGGACTGAGGGGCAGAGGCAGGAAGAGGAGGGGCGGGGTCCCCATATCTCCTTCAGTGGCCTAACTACCATGTCCTGTAGGCCTCACCTCTTAAACATTTCACCACGTCCCAGAGACCAAGGCCACTGGGGGACACTCCAGATTTAAATTGTTCTTGTTGGGTGCCATCGAGTCAAATCTGACTCATAGCAACCCTTAGTAGAACAGCGTGAAACACTACCCAACACTGTGCACGCATACGATCGTTTTATGTTTGAGCCCATTGTTGCAGCCGCTGTGTTTCTTCTCATTTTGAGTTGTGCCGCATCAGCAAAGGGAGGTCCCAGGGGCTTCCTTTACTCCATCCCCATCGTTAAGGTCAACTCTACTTTGCAGCAGCAGCTCTTTCCCAGTTGTTTCTTGAATGCTTTCCAGCTTGGGAGGCTCATTTTCTAGCACTGTATCTGACAGTGCTTCTCTGCTATTCATAGAGTTTTCAATGGCTAATTGTTTCAGGAGTGGGCTGCCAGGTCCTTCTCCCTAGTCTGCCTTAGTCTGGAAGCTTAGCTGAAACCTGTCCAGCATGGGTTGCCCTGCTGGTATCTGAAATACCAGTGGCGTAGCTGTCAGCATCACAGCGACACGCAAGCCCCACAGCAGGGCAAGATGACAGACACATGGCAATTTAAACTATAGCAGGTTGCCATTGGCACCTAGCGGGTTGAGGCTGGGGTGCTACCTAGCATCCTATCGTGAGACCCCAAAGGCGCTGTGGTGGAGAAGCCCTGCTTTATGTGGACAGGGCCTCCAGTGTCCTCAGGCAGGGTGCAGGCGAGCTGCAGGCTCAGCTTGGTAAACGAGGAGGCGGGTGTAGTGAGGTTGGCGCGCAGGCTGCCAGTGCCAAGGCTTGGCCAGGACCCCGTGCGTGCGGCTGCCGCCTCCTCCTTGCGGTTCTAATATATGAGAAGTGTAGAATATGAAGCTGGTGTTTGCTCTGCTCAGGAGAGGGACCCAGCGCTGGTATTTGGGGCTTTGCTCTCAGTGCTTTATTGAGAAGCAGAGGATTGGGCTCCTCTGCCCCTCCTCCGCGGTTCACACGCAGATCAACTTCGGAGAACTCCAAGCTCGCACTGTACCTGCCCCTTCCAGCGGGTCACGGTAGAGCCAGGGCGTAAGGGGGCTGGCTGTGCTGCACAGGTGTGACCATGTCACTTTCAGGCTTGTTTATTGAACGCCTCAAGATGTTTACAAAGCGTTTGGAAAGCTGTTTTGCACACCAGTCTTCAGCATCAGGCAAGGCAGGATTAATTCAGTAATCACAAAGGAACTTGTACTTCTTGTTAAATGCTCTGATGAAATACTTAAAAATGTTAAGCAGTGCCGGGTGTGGTGGCGCACGCCTGTAATCCCAGCGGCTCGGGAGGCGGAGGCAGGAGGATCGCATGTTCGAGACCAGAGGCAGTCTGCATAACTTAGCAAGACCCTGTCTCAAAAAGGAAAAAAATGGGCTGAGGGTGCAGCTCAGTGGTCCAGCACCTGCAGAGCATGCAGGCGCAAGGCCTTAGGTTCAACTCCCAGGACCGCAAAAAAATAATAATAATAAAAATTAATTAATTAAAAAATTGTTAATCAGTAACACCCTCTTCCCTGCCCCCAACCCTGGAGATGCTCCTGCCGCCTACGGAAGAGCACAAGGTGCCAGAGCAGTCATTTGTAAGTGCACGCATGCCTAGGTCCTGGGATTGAAAATGCAGCCTTGCCGAGCTGAGCAAGCAGAAGGGATCCAGGCTGGGGAGCTAAAACGGGGCTCTCATGGCCCCGAGGAGCACTAGGCAGCATAATAAAGCAGGCATCCCCCTGTGCTCCGTACAAATGGGTCGCCTGGGGCGGCATGCAGGGGCGGCCTTGGCAGCGACATCGCTGCTGGAGTCGTGGAGTTGAATCATCTGTTTCTTTGCAAGATGTTTCTTTGCACGCTGTGGTAGCATTTGTCATCGTAAGGAAGCTGAGACGCCTTGCCAAATGGCTTATACCGATAATAAGAATCATAAAAGAAACCACGAGGCTAGGTTCAATGGAAATCATTTGTGTCCTGTTTTGCAGAAGCCATAAAATGAAATAGGACAGATGTGCGTGTCGGCAAGGCGGTAAGACAGTCACGTAGGAGTTAAAGGGAAATCATTCACAAAAATAAGCCCTTCTGCAAACCTGAAGCCCCTGGGGGACTTGGATCTCACTTAACGTGAAATTCCTTGAAACAGAAGCTTAGGAGGTATTATTATGTTGCTTATGGTTGCCGGCAATTAATGGTTTCTTTTGTCCCCCCTAAGTATTTGTGGGGCTGGGATTTAGCTCAGTTGGTAGAGTGCTGCTCTGCAGTCTCCGAGGTCCTGAGTTCAATTCCCAGCACCGCAAAAATGGGAGAAGGACCTGGCAATCCACTCCCAAGGCAATCCCAAAACAATCAGCCATTGAAAAACCTATGAGGGTTGCTATGAGTCGGATACCTACTCCACGGCACCTAAAAACAACAACAACAAGTATTTGTGAATGTGTGGATGACTGTGTGTGCCCACTATGGGAGGTGAAACCACAGAGTGGGAAGAAAGGAAGGTGGGAGATCACTTCCTGTCAGCAGAGAATTGAAGCAGCTCGGCAAAGGCTCTAGGTCCACCATGAAGCCAGCGAGGAGCTGAGCGAGCTGAAATGCACCGCTCGCGGTTCACCGCTGCTGATCGGAACTTTGGTGTCGCCGGAGCTGTTGGCCACAAACTGGCTGAGCAAAGCCACCGTTCCTAGGAGTCCCATCTCTGCGCTCTCCAGGATGAGCCTTTTCATTGGCTGCACCGAGGTGTGAGGAACAGAGTTGGAAATCGGAACCCAAGTAATTAGGTGGGCTCTCCAGATTGCTTCTGTGAGCTGCGAAGCAACCCCAGAGCCCTCTGTGCTCCCTTCTTAACCCTGTTGCTCCCAATTTCAAATCAACATACGTGACACTAAGTATTCTATTTCCAGAAACTCTCTTCATTACAATGACAAAACAAGAATATGATTACCTAAATAGTTGTGTTGTTGTTAGGTGCCATCGAGTCAGTATCCAACTCACAGCGACCCTACGTACAACAGGCGAAACACTATTGTCAGTGCTTCTCTGCTGTTTGTAGGGTTTTCAGTGGCGGATTGATTTTTGGAAGTGGGTTGCCAGGTCCTTCTCCCAAGCCTACAGCATTTGGTGTTCCCAGGTGGTCTCCCATCCAAGGACTAACCAGGCTTGACCCTGCTTAGCTTCCGAGATCTGACGGGATCGGATGCCACAGGGCTACGGCTGTAGGCCAGCTAAATAATTACAGTGCATAATATAAGTAAAACCAGCTTGTAATTAATAGTGTGCACATTTGAATGCAAAAAAGCACTCATAAGAAAAATGAATAACTGGCTAAGTAAGGAAATGGAAGAAGGACCCAGCAACCCACTCCCAAAAATCAATCTGCCATGGAAAACCTTTTGAATAGCAGAGTGCACTGACAATAGTGTTTTGCTTGTTGTACGTAGGGTCGCTGTGAGTCAGACACCAACTCAATGGCACCTAACAACAACAACAAATAAGGAAAATTGACATGCAATCACTATACAAAAAAAATCTGTTGCAAATTGAAAAACAAAAGTAGAAAAAGCAGCGTTAGGTACTCTAGTAGAGATAAGGCACTCTAATTGAGATAAGGTGTAAAACAATTCTTACACGGCGCCCCATCACACATTGCTTGAGTAGTTTTTGTTCTTGCGTTGGTTCTACTTGCTGAGCCTCGAGTGCATCTCCCTGTAGTTCTTTCACAGGTGGATGGTCCCCCACACTGGCGATGGGTTTTGCAGGGCGGGGAGGCCCTGCCTCTGCCTCGTTTGCGTTTTATCTTACTGCTGTCCTTACCCAAGCCCCCGTGGTAGTCAGAGGATCGGAAGCAGGTGGAGGACACGACCCTTTACCACAGTGACGGAAGCGATTGTCTCCAGTCTGCAGCGGCCGGAGTCAGCGCTCCATACCGAGGGGAAAGAGATGCCGAGCATGGGCTGTGTGCTGTCTCACAGCCCCGCCTCCCTCTGCACACCCGCCGCTCCTTCCCGGGGGCAGCAAGCACGGGGCTGTTCATCTCTCGTGCTAGATCTGGGATAGTCTTCAACCGCCGTGCCGGGGAGGGAGTCCGAGGGTGGGGCAGCTGCAGACAGCCGTCACAGGGGTTTCCGAGCCAGGCTGCCCCTGGCTCTGATGGGCATTAGAAATCCCATGCTTGGACCACTGTCGTTATTCCTGTTGTTCCCGCTGTGGGAAAGTAAAGGACAATGAGAAATGATTGCGGCATCCACGCGTCCTTAGAAGCCGCACACACCCAGGCTATCCCTTTGAAGACCCCCTTCGCATTGCCCCCACGCTGTGATTCCGCATCCGCAGTTTTATTTACCTTCCCCGAAGGCCGTCTCAGAGAGCTGGACTGGACGTGGGGGCCTGCGTAGCTGCACACTTCTTTCTCGTGGCTCTGTGGACGATTCCTTTTACATTTCTTGTGTAAAAAGAGAGCCAGGTCCACGCTTTGCCCCAGGTAGGGCAGAACATTTCCAAACTTTGGGCCATCTGGGAAGGAACTTTCTAGGACTCCAGTTCTTACGGAGGGGGTGGGGTTTGTGCCCCCTCCAGGAAGTACAGCAATATCCACAAATACTTTTGGTTGTCACCGCTGGGGAGGCGACTTCCAAGTCGTGGATGGGGTCTTGGAATGAGGGTATGGAATTCGGGTCCCCAGTGCGCGGGACGTGGCCCTCAGTAGAGAGTCAAATAGCAGGAGTGCTGAGGTCAGGAACCCTGTCCCATGGTGTTGGTCACTTGCTCCGTGTTTGGTTTATTTGTGGAAAGATCGTGTCTTTAAGGGGGCCAGGATCCTGTCCTGGACAGGTGACAGGCATCCTGATTCTGAAGGAACACTGGAAAATCCGGGGTCAGATCACTGGGCGCCTCCTTGACACGAGGTGGAGGCCCCCTTCCTGCCCCAGCCCAGCCGGCTGAGGCTCTCTCTCCTCTCGCCTCTCCTTTAGATTCGAGATTCCGCTCCGGTCTCTTGCGGAGGCTGCTGACTCAGGGATTCCCCTCCAGCTCGTTTCTTTCCAGGGCAATTGAGGTGAAGCTGGAACGCAATGTCCCCCAAGGAGGCGTGATGGAAGCAGGCCCAGCCCTCGCTAAAGAAACGGAGCAAGGCAGAGGATAACCTTTCGGTGGGCGGTAGGGGAGGGGTGGGGACCGTGTGACAGATGCACGTGGCTGCCTTCCCTTCCGTGGCTTCGCTGTGGCAAAGCTTGCCAGCCAGCACGGCCCCGTCCTTCAATACTGCTTCAGAACTGGAAGTGAATGTTTAAAAAGTATGTTCACAGCAGCTTCCAGTGTGGGCTCCCACATGAGACTTGGCCCGAGTTGACTTAATTGGGCTGTTGTTGGGGTTTGGCTCTGGCCCGGCAAAGATGCAGAACCTGGCCTCAACACTAGGTGAATCCCAGGACTCTTGGGGCTAAGCGAGAGCTGGTCAATGGCACCTTCTTATTATAATGGAGCCTTCTTATTATAAAAGAGACGAGGTGTTACTAAACTGCTCCTGAAAAGGAGGGCGGAAACAAGGCTGGAGATGTCATGGGCGCTGATGGTCTGCGCTGACCTTGAGTCTCGAAGTTTGCCTTCTCTACTCTCCTCCTCCCCAGGCGTGGGGCGGGGATGGATTGGAGAGCGCTTCGTGTCTTGATGGACGCCTTCGGCTCTTTGGGGGCCCTGAGCTTGACACAGCGTTTTGATAGGAGGTCCGGTCAGTTGGAGGTCTGGACGGAGTAGGGAGCGATGGTCCAAGTTGCTGGGTCTGGGTGACGGGTGGAGTACACGAGGGTGGTGGTGAAGGGAATATTGGGGGTGGTCACAGCCTGTTTAAATACCCTCCCTGAGGGGGTGGCTAGGGAGTAACCAATCAGGACAGGGTCGTGTCTGGGGCACTGTCATGCAAATAGGGCCTTGAGATTTTGCAACTTTGATAGGTGGGTAGGGAACAGGCCAAGCCAATCAAGACCATTCCCTTATTGACCAATCAGGTGGCCCGGGGTAGCCAATCAGATTGAAGGAGGCCACCCCCAACCTGGGCTGTTTGGGGGCCATCTTGGGTGACTTGATGGGAGCGAAGGTCAGAGTGAAGGGCCCGGGTGTGGGGCAAAGGTGACCCTTGCTGTCTTGCCCCAGGGCTCTTATTCCCTGGAGGATAGATGTTAGCCCTCCAGGAAGATCAGAGGGGCCCCGGCCTCAGGGGGCACATTCTAGGGTTCTCCTACGTCTTCTCCTACAAGTTTTTAGGAGTAGGATGCTTCTTTGCAAGCCATTTGGTCACGCATCTCACTGGGAACCTCATTTCAGCAATGAGAACCTTAGGAAATGGTCGTATTTTTCCAGTACTGAGGTGTTGAACCCAGGGTCTCATACTCTCTAGGGAAGTGCTCTACCACTGAGCTGCACCCCCAGTCCCCTTTTAAAATTTTTTTTATTCTGGGATAGGGTCTCACTAAATTGCAATTCTGCCTCAGCCTTGTGAGTCTCTGGGATTACAGGCATGCGCCACAATGCCTGGCAAGGGTAGTGTTTTAAACCTGTTGGTAGCAGTCCTCAGTGTTCCATCGAAAGGATCTCCTGTTTTTATGCAGGCCCCCCTGTGTCCTTCCTGCTTCTGATGGAATTGATCTGATCGAGCGTATCGGAAGTGGAGGTTGTGCATTTGAGATTCATTTCTAAAGCTGAGTGTGCTGCTGTGCACGTGGAATCGCAGCACTTGGGAAGCAGAGAGGGGAGGGTCGTGAGTTTGAGGCCAGCCCGGGCTACAAAATGAGACTCTGCTCAAAGCACAGAAGCAAACAAGACCAAGCAAAGCTTTTTAAGAAGCTTAAAAATTTTTTCATTTCAAGAAATACATAAGTCAGTAGGCACTGGCAGCTTTAATGAGTGGGTCCCAATTTTCTTTTAATATTTTCAAGAGGGTAGTGAACCAAATTGGATGTCCAACCTGCGTTACAGTTCATCTCATTGTTTAAAGGTTGGGGTGAATTTCACGTTCACAGTTCTAATGATGTCTGCCAGTCTCTGGCATATATTCTTCACTTGTTAATAGGGAAAGTGTCAAACCTTTCAGGAGTGTGCAGAGGGCTGGGGCGGTAGCTCAGTGCTTGCCTGGCATATGCATGGCCCTGAGTTCAATTAAAAAAAAAAAAAAAAAGCCCAGCACACAGACCATTCCAATACGTTTCCTGTGTGTTCGTTACACACCTTCTTGCCTTCTTCCCCCCAGTAGATCACATGCTTGCCTCATGGATGCCCTTGCTGAGTTTTTCCTTCTGAGTCCTATAAGTCAAAGCAAATCTGAGACACTATGTCGTTTCACCCATATATATTTTAGATGATATCTCTACCATAGCCTGCAGCTGTAGCACTGTGGCCTCCAATCCCATCAGACCTCAGAAGCTAAGCAGGCTCGGGACTCGTTAGTTCTTGGATGGGAGACTGCCTGGGAACACCAGGTACTGTAAGCTTGGGAGAAGGACCCGGAAACCCACTCACAAAAATCAATCCACCATTGAAGACCCTATGAATGGCAGAGAAGCACTGACAATAGTGTTTCACCTGTTGTACATAGGGTCTATATGAGTCGGATGCCAACTCGACAGCACCTAACAAGAACATCGCTACCATAGAAGGATTTCTTTTCTTCTTTTTTCCCCTTTCCTTTCTTTTCTCTTCTCTTCTCTTCCCTTCCTTTCTTTTCTTTTTAAAATAGACCACGATACCGTTGTCCTGACGTCATTTCCTGTGGTCCTAACAGATCACCACAAACCGAATGGCTTAGTTTAATTCCCACACTGCTGAGGGCCAGAAGTCCCACGTCAGGGTGTCAGCAGGGTGGGACCCTTCTGGAGGCTGTGAGGGATAATGTGTCCCTTGCCTCTCTTCCTCCTCCGGGGGGCTCCAGGTGTCCCTTGGCTCGTGGCTTCATCACCCAGCCCCTGCCTCCATCTTCCTGGGGCTTTTCCTCCATGGCTGAGTCTTCTTTTCTGTCTCTTACCTCTCTTGGGTTTAGGGCCCACTGAGGCAGTCTTCCAGAATGATCTCATCCTCAGATCCTTGATTTAATCACATCAGTGATGGCCCTTCTTCCAAAGGAGGTGACACGGTCAGTCTTTTACCACATTTGGTAATGCAGATTCCAGGGCTCACGTTTTGATCTTAGCCTTCCCGTATTCGTTTCTCTCACGCTCGTGAGAATCTGTGAGGGAAGGGAGTGCAAGTTTTCTTTGGATCATGGGGTGATCGTAACATTGTAATGATTTGTTGAGAAAGGCTTGATGGCATGGAAAGGGACGTGCTGTTGATAATTAGGACCAAAATGAGTGCACGTCCTACGGCCACACAGAATACTTGTGGAAACCAGGGTCTTAGATTGACAATTTATGTGAACCCAAAGTCTTTTCATGTATAAAGGGGAGCTAACAATGAGTTGGCTGCAGCTAGCCATGTAGCCTCCGATCCCGTCAGATCTTGGAAGTTAAGCAGGGTCCAGCCTGATTAGTCCTTGGATGGGAGACCGCCTGGGAACACCAGGTGCCATAGGCTTGGGAGAAGGACCCGGCGACCCACTCCCAAAAATCAATCTGCCATTGAAAACCCTACAAAGAGCAGAGAAGCACTGACAATAGTGTTTCCCCTGTTGTGCGTAGGGTTGCTATGAGTTGGATACTGACTCGATGGCACCTAACAACAACAACAATGAGTTACCCACTTGACAGTACTTAACAACAACAAACAATGGGTTACCCCATAGATTGCTGTAAAGATGAAAGATCAACAACAACAACAAACAATGAGTTACCCCATAGATTGCTGTAAAGATCAAAGATCAGAATCTACAGAGAATTAACACAGTATCTAAGCCAGATACGGTGGTGCACACCTGCAATCCCCACACTCAGGAGGCTGAGGCAGAAGAGTTGAGAGTTCTAAGCCAGCCTGTGGGCTACATGGCAAGTTTCTGGCCAGCCTGGTCTGCAGAGCAAGACCCTGGCTCCAACAAAACAAAACAAGCAAACCAAAGAGTGGATAAGTGCTAAGCATTTAGTATATATGCATTGCATTTTTCTGAAGGTTTAATCAGCTATAAATGTCAAGCCAAGAAAATAGTGGCGCGGCACCTCGGCAGGTGCCCACAATCTATTCTGGAAGGCTGTTGAAGGGCTGTTCCATTCACGTGGCGAGCACATTGTTCCACTAAGAAGTAATGTTATTGTATTTTCTGGTACCTACACCACCGCGCTGCAGTCTCTGAGGCCCCGAGTTCAATTCCCAGCACCGCAAAAATGGGAGAAGGGCCTGGCAATCCACTCCCAAGGCAACCCCAAAGCACTCAGCCATTGAAAACCCTATGAGGGTCGCTATGAGTCGGATACCACTCGACGGCACCTAACAACAACAAAACAACAACACACTGAATGGCTAATTCAGACACACGTGCACTGTTCCCATCTTTAGCAGTAAGTTCTTTTTAAAAGTCAATTGTCCTGCTTAGTATTTTCCTCTTTCCTTCACTTTTAGAGTTAGAAAATTTCTTGGGTGCCAGGATGACTGTATGGTATATGCTGTTGTTAGGTGCCATCAAGTGGGGATCTGACTCATAGCAACCCTGTATACAACAGGTAAAACACTATTGTTAGTGCTTCTCTGCTATTCATAAGGTTTCCAATGGCTGTTTGATTTTTGGGAGTGGGTTGCCGGGTCCTTCTCCTAAGCCTACAGCTCCTGGTGTTCCCAGGTGGTCCCCCATCCAAGGACTAACCAGGCCCAACCCTGCTTAGCTTCCGAGATCTGATGGGATCAGATGTCACAGTGCCACAGCTGTAGGCTCATGGTATATGTATGTGTGTATATATATATACACACATATATACATACATATATACATATATATATATATTTTTGATGACATCATGAACAGCACGGAGACAGGTCTTTACTATTTGAAATCAATGCACCTGTTTATTTCACCTGCAGGTGTCAGAGGTAAGCGTGGCATCTCATACAGCTTTCAGCACCGTGGTTGAGTGCTAAGCAAGAGGTCAAACACCAAACAAGAATTCTCTTGAAAATATGGGTCGAGGACCAAAATGTTCATGCGTGGAACAGTCCTAGTGCCGTGGTGCCACGGTACTAGCAAGCACGTAATGCCAAGGACTGATTCCTGTCCTGTAGGATCCCCCTAAATGCACCAAGGGGAATGACAGACAGCAGCCAGGAGAACAAGGGGTTCAGCACATGAGTCGTGTCCTTAAAGGGAATGGCACAGCTCTGTGATCTATGGGGAGATGCTCCTTCTCACCCACCGTGTGGAAAATGCAGGTGAGAAGTTGGAGAGACCATTTCACCCGCCCCGGTAGCACAGGTCAGACAGCTTGACTCTGTTCTGCTGGCTCCACACACTGCTGGAGAAACTGAGCGGAGCCTCTTTGCAGAGCAAGTGGAGGAAATCCGCGACACAGCCTTTGGCCTAGAATGCTCACTTCTTGGGATTTGTTCATAGGCATTTGATTCATGTATGCAAAGAAGTCCTTGTGTGGTATCCGTTAAGAGCATTGTTTGTACAGGCAGAAAAATGGAGGCAACTATCTGTTGTGAGCTTGTTAAGTTGTGTCACATACAAGCATGGAATCTAGCAAACAGCAGAAGAAAAGGAGTCATTCTATATATGAAATGAGCTCCACATGGCATGATTACCTGGAAAAAGCAAGATGCCTAAGACAGTAGGCTTTGGCCTGCCATATATTGTTGTCTGCGGTTTTGCTGTCTGTAGTTTGGAATTATTTGGAAATTTCCAGAACTTAAACCATTCAGAAACATTAAACTGCATGCCATTCTGAGTGTCATGATGGAAATCTCTTATGTTCCTGCCGTGCCCCTTTTGAGGTTTAAATCATCCCTATGTCTGAAATATCCACGTTGTATATGCTACCCTCCTGTTAGTGACTTAGTGGCATCCTGGTTATCAGATTGAGTATATCAAAATCCTTCTGTTCAAATTAGCCTTATTTTACTTCATCATGACCCCAAATAAAGAGTAATTATTCTCACAGTTCAGATATGCCAATAAGCAGTAAAATTCTTCCTTTAAGTGAAAAGGTAAAATTTTACCATACGTATGCATGTATAGGAAAGAATATATAAACAATTCAGTCTTGTCTGTGGTTTCAGGCATCCTGTGGATGTCTTGTAACAAATCTCCTAATGGGTAGAGTTTATCTCAAGTTGAATGTAAAAGCGAAAGAAGGCATATGGACAAAGTCGACAGAAAATGCCTAGAAGGAAATACTTGTACTAAGAGTTGGATATTCTTGGTCCTTTTACGAGAGGGTCAGGTAGCACAGGAGGAAGACTTCTCGGTATACGTTGTTAGCATTTTTACCATCTGTGTGTGTGAACTAATTAAATGTTAAGAAAACCTCTAAGCTTTCTCTTATCTCTAAATCCCGTGAGGCCTTTCTTAGGATCAGGCACAAATGTCAGATGTGTTCTGCAAAGGACAGGGTGGGAAATAATTTTGGCTTGGTGGGCTCTCGGGTCTCTTGTCACCACGGTGCAGCTCTGCAGTTTTATAGAGGGAAAGCAAGCATAGACAGTAGCAGCCTCTGCCTTCACCCATCTTTGTCTCCTCATCTCTCCAGTCTGTTTCAGAGACGTCAGCCATTGGATCTAGGGACCACATTCAGTCAGAATGACGTCACCTTAACTTCACTATATCTGCAAAGACCCTAGTTCCAAGTGGACCCATCCACAGGCCCCTGGGGTTTCAGGGGGCACAGTTCAATCCACCACAAGCTGTTGGGGGTGCTCACAGTGGCTCAGGGTCTTCTCACAGGACTGGACTGGTCACCGGTTGTGACGACAAAGAGGCTTTGGGAAGCCAGCTAAAAAGGAATAAGCTAGCTGGGCGCAGTGCTGCACGCCTGGAATCCCAGAGGCTTGGGAGGCAGAGGCAGGAGGATCGCAAGGTTGAGACCAGAGGCAGTCTGCGTAACTCAGCAAGACCCTGTCTCAAAAAAGTGGGCTGAGGGTGCAGCTCAGTGGTCCAGCACTTGCAGAACATGCAAGCACAAGGCCCTGGGTTCAACCCCCAGTACCAAAAAAAATAAATAAATAGAAAAGAAAGGAATAAGCGAGGAACTTTATTTAACAGGAGCAGGTGAGGTCAGGGTCAGGAACAAGCAGGAACCAGGAGTTTTTCTGTCTCTGATGCTGGGTCAAGAGACTATGCTCAGCTTCTGCCCCTGATGCTGGATCAAGGGGCAATCCTCAGCTTGATTGAAGTTAACTGGTCTTTGACCTCCAGCCCTGGGCATGGACACTGTCCTCAACTTGATTGAAGATCTAGATGATGGATGGTAGCGCTCTTCTCTGTGGATCTCCGTCTATCTCACTGAGATAGTACAGCAGCCTGTCTATCTCACTGAGATAGACAGATGTGGGACAAGTGTCACCAGGAGCCATCTTGCCTAGAGGATAGATGTTAGTCCTCCAGGCAGGCTAGATGGTCCTTATCCTTATCATGTTTTCTTCTCTATTCCCTGGGGCTCCCATGCCCTGCAGGATAGATGTTGGTCCTCCAGGCAGGCTAGACATGCCCCTATTGTGGTGGTACTCTCTAGGATCCCAACAACAAGCACCGTGATCTTGTTCCCAAACCAGTTATGCCATGTTATTGGCTGATTGATTTATAAATTCCCCAATCATCTTTGCTATAATCTGGTTGCTAAATTACGCTGATAGCACTGCTTTCTTGGAAGGGCTTTCATTCGTCCCTGTCAGGAGCAGGGGAAGTAAGTATATTTGCTCAGGGACATAGGGCTTGTGAGTATTGCAGTCAGGGCTAAACCTAGATCTGCCACCATCCAAATCCAGAGAACTGGTCATGGTTAAACCAGGTCCATGAGAAGGTTGGCTTGCTTTTACTTTTGGATCACAGACAGTGTATTGGATATTACTGATGTTTCTTTAAGACTGTGTACATCTATTATTTATATTTACTTAAGAAAATTGTTGGCACTTTGAAAATACACTATTGTTTTGTTCAAGTTTTGTATCTATTTTTATGCTTTTCAGAACCACATCGTTGTTGTTGTCGTTGCCACGTGCTGTTGAGTCAGTGTCTGACTCTTAGCAACCCTACGTACAACAGGTAAAACACTATTGTCAGTGCTCCTCTGCTGTTCACAGGGTTTTCAATGGTGGACTGATTTTTGGGAGTGGGTTGCCAGGTCCTTCTCCCATGCCTACAGCACCTGGTGTTCCCAGGCGGTCTCCCATCCGAGGACTAACCAGGGCCAACCCTGCTTAGCTTCCAAGATCTGACAGGATCAGATGCCACCGTGGTGCAGCTGCAGTTACCACTTCTTTAGGCAGTTTGGTGTACTAAACTAGGCCACTCTTCTCATATATATACCACCCACCAGGAGCATCCCTGGGGAAACTTTCCATCAGGTTGACCCTTATTTTTCTCCCATCAGTTGGACTCAAACTGTTAGTGATAAGAATATTACCCCTGACTACAGGTCTTAATGAGAGTTTTAGGGTGCGCCTGTTCATTAATTCTGGTCATGTAGATTTCTTTTTCCTACAACATCAATATGTCATTTATTAAAAATTAACACAATTGTTGGGTTTATAGGAAACACTTTTCCTTTTTAATGTGCTTTTTGGCAATGAAAGCAGCACCATTTTGAAATAGATACTTCAAGAGAACTTTTGCTTATAGTCAGGATAAAAATTGCATGAAGTCTAGTGGTAATTAGCAACATCCTGTGGCTGATGGCAGATGGCTGCCTGGCCTGAGCCTTCTGATTGGAATTGGTGCTCTGGTTGGTGAGCTACCTAGTTTAACTCTTTGTCCATAATCGAACTCAGGAGTTCTCTTTAAAATAGCATTTTATGCCCAGTGCTGTGGTACACACCTGTCATCCCAGCAGCTCAGGAGGCAGAAGCAGGAGGATCACAAGTTCGAGGCCAGCCTGTGCAACTTAGGGAGACTGTGCCTCAAAAAATAAAAAAAGGGAGTCAGAGTGTAGCTCAGTGGTAAAGCACTTGCTTAGCATGTGCAAGGTTCTGGGGTAAACCTACCAGTTTTGGGGGGAAAAAAATCCACAATTTCTTCTTAGGAAGATTGCCTTCTGGACAGGGTAGGAGGAAAGCTAAACCATTGAAGTGATACTGTGAGACATATGTTCATTTTTGAAACCATACCATTTAAGAACCATTACATATTATTAGCATTGACTCAGAGCATCTCTGCCAGGACTCCAAGATATGTATTCCTTAGGAAAGGGACAATAGTGGTGACAAATGGTGAAGAAGCCCAGCAGGCCCCACGTTGGCCATGGGGTCAAGGTCAACATCATCAGCAAAAAACCATAGTGATACCGTGTGGTACTCTGAGAAGACACAGCATTATTTCCATGGGGTTCCTACAAAGAATGCACAGCCTGAATCTACTCATGAGAAACATCGAATGAACCCACACCAAGAGACGTTCTCCAAAATAACTTCCTATAATCCTAAGTATCATGAATGCCAAGGGAAAGGGGAGAACTATCAGAGACCAGAGCAGACAGAGGACACAGGGCGCCTGAATGAAGTACGGGGTCCTGGGGAAGAGGTGACATTTGTATAAAGTGTATAGTTTACCTCATGGTTCTGTACTTGTGCTGATTTCTTTGTTGGCTAATTGCTGTATTTATGTAGACTATTAACATAAGTGTCAGCAGCCAGAAGCTAAGCAGGGTCAGCCTGCTTAGTCCTTGGATGGGAAACCACTTGGGAATATCAGGTTCTGCATGCTAGGGAGAAGGACCTGGCAGTCCATTCCCAAAACAGTCAGCCATTAAAAATCCTTTGAGGGTTGCTATGTGTTAGACCTGACTCCATGGTGCCTATTAACAGCAAGCAACAACGTTTTAGTTAGTATCACCATAACTTTTTGAAATTGTGTTTCTTTGTAAAGAATATGAGTCAAAATGAATCTTTGTAACATTATATCAACCCAGACTTTATTTCAGGAAAATATCATGTAGGTCAGAGTAGTTTTGTATTGGAATTCTGAACATTTAACAGTATTTCAGGAAATACATTTAGTTTGTTCCTGTCCTTAAAGGAATGTTGGCCTTTTCTGTGGACAGGTCCCACTTCTGTGGATTGAGCCAAGTGTACGTGGAAAATATTTTGAGAAAGAACTTGTGTTTGTACTATATTAGTTACTTTTGCATTACTGTGACCAAAATACCTGATGAAAACAACTTTGGGAAGGAAAGGTTTATTTTGGCTCTTGGTTTTAGCCCATGTTTGTTTGGTCTCATGTGCTTTGGCAGGCCATCATGGCGGAGCATCATGGCAGCCAGGAAGCAGGAATCACGGGACAGGAAGTGGACGCCAGGTGTAACTTTAAAGGCCTTCCCTCAGGGACCTGCTTCCACCAGCAGGTCCCACCTACTGATTTTTCTGCAGCCTCCCGAAACAGCACCACCAGCGGTGGCCAAGTGTTCAAATATATAAGCCTGTGGGAGCATTTTATACTCAGCTCATAACATGTCCTGAGCATGTGCAGGCTTCTCCGGGTGTGTGGCATTATTCCCTAAACAACACAAGTTATATACCCAGCACTTGCACTATATTATAATCAATCTTGTTGTTAGGTGCTGTGGAGTCAAATCTGGCTCACAGTAACCGTATGTACAACAGAATAGAGCACTCCCCAATACTGAACCATGCACACCGTCTTTTTATGTTTGAGCCCATTGTTGCAGCCACCGTGTTTCTTCTCATTTTGAGTCATGCCATATCAGCAAAAGGAGGTCCTACGGGCTTCACTCCATTCCCATCTTTAAGGGCGACTCTACTTTGAGGAGACAACACTTCTTCCAGTCCCCCAGCCATCCTGTAGCCTGGGGGGCTCATTTTCTAGCACTGTATCTGACAGTGCTTCTCTGCTATTCATAGGGTTTTCAATGGCTAATTCTTTGGGGAGTGGATCGCTGAGTCCTTCTCCTTAGTCTGTCTTTGTCTGGAAGCTCAGCTGAAATCTGTCCACTATAGGTGGCCCTGCTGGTGTGTGAAATAACAGTAGCATAGCTTTCAGCATCACAGCCACACGCAAGCCCCCACAGCACAACAAGCTGACAGACACATGGGAGATAAGCAATGTAGAGAATATGGAAAGTGTACCAGTGGATGTATGGAGGCTGTATGCAAATTCTGCATTCTTTTATGTAAAGAACTTGCGAATCTTTGGATTTTGGTGTCTAGGCCATGAAGGCCCTAGAGCCAAACTCCCACAGACACTGAGAGACACCCTTTATGTTCTAAGCATAACACATGTTAAGAGTATTTGAAGGTGGGGGTGTAAGTCAGTGTTTGAATACTTGATTGTTGTTGTTAGGCACCATCTAGGCTGGTTTGACTCATAGCGGCCCTTGTAGGGTTTTCAAGCTGATTGTTTGGGGAACACTTTGGGAGCGGATTGCCACGTCCTTCTCTCATTTTTAGAATACTTGCCTAGCATGTACAGAGCTGTGGGGTTCAACCTCAGCCCTTCGGTCAGTCAATCAATTAGTCAATCAATACATTTCAAAAAATGTAGTTTTCATTGTTTTTTATGAGCTGAGCTTTTTGGGGTCTTGTGGACTTAGGTGTTCAATCCCTGTGGTGGGGCCCATTGTCGTGCTTGGTGGGGACCCTGTCTTCTGCTCTTTAGAAATCTTGAAAGAAGCCCCTCAGAAGCAGCCGCTGCAGCCTTGGCCTGTCCTCCATGGCAGGGGACTGACGCTCAGGGGCTGCGACTTCCGCAGAGCCTGAACGGCGCCCCAGGTCTTGAGGATAGGTGTGCTTGTGTGCTGCCTGGGGATTTACAGGGACAGGAGTGATGAAAATGTCAGGGCCTGGCATCTGCCTTCCAGGGGGGAGCCCGGGTAGACCGCAGCCCGGGAGTGCCTGCCAGCAGCCGTGCCTGCTGACTCCTGCTGACCTTCAGCAAAGGCTCGGAGCCTTTTTCCTTCTTTTTCTTTTTCTTTTGTGCTTTCTGGCTGTTATGGCTTGGATCTGAAATGTTTCCCAGAGGTCATGCGTTGGGTTGGGACCGTTGGTCCCCGGCGGGTGTTACTGCCCTGGGAGGCCATGGCAGTGCCTTTGAAGGTTTTAGCAGCGCCTGGAGCCACTGAGCAAGCTCTGCTCCTGATTGCCCAGGCTGTGAAGTCGCTGGCGCAGGCCCAGCCGCCGGCCTCCCCCCCCCACGCCTCTGAGGACCACAGTCCTCTAACAGGGAGCCCGGAGAGCTTTCTTCCTGTGCGGTGGTCCCTGCCAGTCCCTGCCAGGCATTTTTCCAAGGCGCGGTACCAGCTGATTCCCACGGAGGCGGTGCTGGGGGTCGAACTTGAGACCTCTTGCACTGGAGGTTTGCGCTCTGCCCTGGAGCTGCAGCCCGCTGCCAAAGCCCAGCTGCTAAGCCCAGCCTCCTGGTGTTCTGTCTGCGAAGACCCCCGCCCCCCATGAGCAGGAGTCCCCCCATAGGATGCTGGCGCTCCAGCAGACCATGTGCCGTGGTGACGGTCCACTGTCACTTCCTAAAGCAGCTGCAATTGTTCCGTTGTGTGGCCTGTGGCCGGCCTTCCTTCCCTCGGATGACACTGTGCCATTTTTCCTTGCCCTGCTCATTCCAGCTGGCTCATTGGCTGCTTATGACATCGTCAATGTGTTTAAATATCATTGTTGTTGTTGTTGTTAGGTGCTGTTGAGTCGGTATCCAACTCATAGTGACTCTATGTACAACAGGCGAAACACTATTGTCAGTGCTTCTCTGCTATTCATATGGTTTGCAATGGCGGATTGATTTTTGGGAGTCGATTGCCGGGTCCTTCTCCCAAGCCTATAGCACCTGGTGTTCCCAGGCGGTCTCCCATCCAAGGACTAACCAGGCCTGACCCTGCTTAGCTTCCAAGATCTGACAGAATCAGATGCCACAGGGCTACAGCTGCAGGTGTGTTTAAATATATTTTTTACTAAATCCTTGTTTTTTGCAGTGTATTTGTTCACTCGAGGATGGCTTATGACTGCGTGCCTTGTGCTGGTTATGGCAGTTAAGGCTGGAGTGCGTGCAGACGGTCAGCTGGCCTGCAGACCCCCATGAGTTCCCCTCTGGAAGAGCAAAGCCTTGTCCTTGATCCTGGGGAGAGGGGACCAGTGTGCCCTGTGGTGTGGCGGGGGTTGGAGCACAGGGAGGGTGGCTACTGCCTTTTAGGGGTCAGGGAGGTGAGCTGGACTAGAAAACCAAAGTTCCCTGTGATGCATGCAGTTTTTAAATGCTCACTCTTTTATTTTGTTAATTTTTGTTTTTGCAATACTGGAGGGGCCGAACCCTCGGCTCAGTGGCGGGGCTCAGTGCTCCGCCACACCTCCAGCCTCACCTCCAGCCCCTATTTTTTAAATTGAGACAGGGTGTTGCTATGTTTGGCAGGCTGCCTCTGGCCTCCAACCTTCGATCCTCCTGCCTCAGCCTCCCGCTTCTCTGGGATGACAGGCATGCGTTACCAAGCCCAGCTTGCCCACTCCTTTAATCAGCTTTACACTTTCTTTTCTTTTCGTGAAGCGCTGAAGAAGGAGCGCAGGGAGGGCGAGCCGTCTCCCCCTGCGATCTGCCCGCCGCCCTCAAGCATCCTCACATTCTCTTCCCTGTTGCTGTCCTGTTTCTCTTACTGCCAGCTCCCGTCCCTGTTAGTTTCCGCGTTTTACTTAATCGCCCTCAAGTCTTGACGTTGATTGCTGCCGACGGCTCTGTATCCTGGCCTGTCCTTTATTTTCATTTGTCTACTCTGTTTACTGCTCGTCATTGACCTTTTTCCCCCAGCGCTTACTAAGTGGCATTTTAAAGGCGACGTGTCATGCTGACAGCTCTTGGTAGCATAAGGGGCTTTTCACTCTTGAGATTTCTTACTTGGTGTACTTGGTTGTTGGAAAATTCTGAGCCCTGGGATTATTTCTGCAGCAGGTCAAAGAGACTGCCAGATGATCCCTACTACTCAACGTATTCTTTTATTCTGATAACATGTCCATAAGAATACATTTGTAAGCACACAAGCCGCTGGCTTTCGATACATTCACCATGTTATATAACCATCAGCATTCTTATACCTAGAACTTTTTCACCAACCCCCCCACACACCAAAAAACCCCTCTCTGCATAAAACAGTTAACTCCACATTCCACCATCCCCACCCTACCTCAGTCCCTGCTAGCCATATTCCACTTCCTGTCTCCATCTATTCCATTTACTGCATGTAAGTGCAATCATACAATATTTGTCACTCTGTGTCTGTCTTATTTCTCTGAGTATAATGTTTTCAAGGTCTATCATGTTGTGGCATATGTCAAAACTTCAGCCCTGTTTATGGCTGAATAATACTCCATCGTCTGGTCACACATTCTTTTAGAATGGTGGCACGCATGCTACCAAAACTGGGGTGAGGAGGCCATAATGCTCATGACAGTTTTACATGTTGTATCATGTTCTTCCTGAAAGTGATGTTTCCTTGATGAGTTTTCATGTGTGTTACTTGTTTTCAGGTCAAGCTGCTAACGAGATGGTCCTGGGTACATAGTACTTTGTTGTGTTTTTGTCCTGTTGTGATGGAAATCACTTCTGTCCAGCTAGGTTATACCAAGTGTATCAGTCTGCTTTCTGTTGCTATAACAAACTACCTGAGACTGCATACTTTATAGAGTAGAGAGGTTGATAGCTCACAGTTTTGGAGGTCTTTGAGCATGGCACTGATGTCTGCTTATGGTGGATGGCCTCACAGTGGCAGGGGCCCATGCAAGAAGGAGTGGCCATATGCTAAGATAGGAAGTGAGAGGGACTCAGCACAGGCTTGCTCTTGTATAACAGGCTCCTCACGGAGAACTAACTCTCTACATTAGTTCCTTCCCAAGGCCACACGCCAGGGACCTAACTGCCTCTTGGTAACCCCACCTCTTAAAGGTCCCACAGCCTCCAAACATTACCTCACAGGGATCCAAGCTTCTAGGACCTGAACCTTTGGGAGAAAATGAAACCATATCCAAACATTAGCCCCAAGCAGAGGTATCTGTCTGTCCATCCTTCCATCCTTCCTGCTCCTAGTGTTTACTCAGCCTGCATCATGAGTCAAGTGCTCTGGTCAGCAACAAGCATAAACGAGTTAATATAACTGACCAGCACAGGATTCGGTACCTTTTTTTTTTTTTTTTTTTTTTTTTTTTTGCGGGACTGGGAGTTGAACCGAGGGCCTCACACTTGCATGCTCTGCAAGTGCTAGACCACTGAGCTGTACTCCCAGCCCATTTTTTTTACTTTTTGAGGCTGAGTCTCGCTAAGTTATGCAGACTGCCTCTGATCTCTACCTTGCAATCCTTCTGCCTCCGCTTCCCGAGCTGCTGGGATTACAGGCATGCACCACTGCGCCCAGCTAGGCTCCAGTATCTTGATGCAGGTTTATCACTGTAGCGTACTTGGTTCAGCCAAAGGAGAATTACGTCTTTTCTCTCTAGACCTCTGTCCTTCTCGAAGCCTTTTTTGACATTTTACTTTCAGAGAAGTGGTTTCATATTTGTGTCTGCATGTGTTAAGTGCCTTTATAAACGTCTGTTTTCTAAGCCAGGCAGCTCATGCTTATAATCCCAGTGACTCAGGGGACAGAGGCAAGAGGATCACAGGTTCGAGGCCCAAAGGCAGCCTGGGCACCTTAGCAAGACCCTGACTCAAGATAAAACGTAAAAAATGGGCTGGGGGTGCAGCCTGGTGGTAGAGCACTTGTCATGTTGTGCAAGGCATTGGCTTCAGCTTCCAAGTACCACAGACAAAACCCAAACCTCTGTTTTCCATTTCATACTTGGAATGGCAATAGTCACAGATGGAGGTCATGCTGGCTCACTGTGGCTATTTGAAACTGGCGTCTAAGTTGAGTTTTTCTGGGTCTTTGACCCACCCCTTAGGTAATTGCAAGAAAATCGATGCCCGTCCTCTGTCCATGAGTGAGAAGGTAGGAGTCTGTGTTCTGGCATGAGATGGGCGCGTCTCTGATAGCGCAGGGTCCACAGCCACCCCATCTAAAGGGCGCTGTTCGCCGCAGAGCTGGGCAAACGCAGCATGAAGTGGGTGAAGAATTAACTGAGCTGGGTTTTCTGCATTTTTCATCGGGGAGAAAGCGGATAGGTTTTCCTGGAGAAGAAACTGAACACGTCAGGCGGATCCCTGCCGGCCGCCTGGGTGAGCGCAGCCCACTCCGCCGTGGATCTGGGCAGCGGATGCAGGCGCCCGGGGTCAGCCCCCAGTGCAGAACAGACAAAGAGAGGAGGGCTCAGGTGCGCAGTGCCTGGTCCAGGCAGCTCCTGCATTGAACGTGCAGCAGATCGGAGACTCCTGTTAGCCCAGGCCCCTCACGCCCAGAGCTAGCAGGGTGAAGTCTGAGACTGGGGACCGTGGGGAAGGCCTGCCCGCCCGTGAGTCTGGGTGCCCGAGGATGGTGGCTTCTCCCCTCCCTCTCTCCCCATGCCGTTCCCCTGCCAGTGCCCGCTACGCTGCACTCACCTCTCTCCCGAGCGCTCTGTGGCCTCCTGGGTCCTCCTCATCCCCCTTCCCGGTGTCCACGTTCTGTCCACCTGGAGCCCGAGCTGCCCCCTGCCCCCACCTCCTCACCTTCTCCCCCAGCCCATTGCATTCCCCCTGCCCACCAGAGCTGCCTCCCTCTGCCCACTCTCCAGCTGCCTTCCACCTCAAGGCTCCCCTTGACCTTGGCTGTGTCCTGGGAATTTCCCATCAGCCCTTGTGGCTGGTCCCGGTGATGCTCAATGGAGTCAAAACTGCGCCCAGCTTGGTTTGAATCCACTAGGCTGGGATCAGCACAGGAAGTGGCGTGACCCAGACGCTGTAGGGTAGGATTGGAGGAAACGCGGCCTGCGGGATACCGCCTTCATGCAGGGCTTTGTACTGTGCTATGGCCCACGTGGACAGGCCCTATGGCATCAGAGTGCACTGAAATTCTGTTTACAAAGTGGTTTTCCCTCACTGATCACTTGTCTGAGATCCCAAGAAAACACCCCAAACAGTTTTTCCATCTGTGCACCATATTGCAATAACTTTCTAGGTTCTGTTATAGTTGTTAGGTGCCATCGAATCATATCCGACTCATAGTGACCCTCATTGGGTTTTCAGTGGCTGACTGTTTCGGGATTGCCTTGGAAGTGGATTGCCAGGTCCTTCTCCCATGTTTGCGGTGCTGGGACTAGAACTCGGGACCTCAGAGACTGCAGAGCAGCGCTCTACCAACTGAGCTAAATCCTAGCCCTTCTTGGTTCTAGGCATCTTTATTTTGAAAGGAAAATAATTGTCTGCAGACACATTCTTTTAAGGAGAGAATGATATGTTTTAGTTCTCAGGAATTGCCAGGAGGACAAACAGGCTGTCACTGGACAGAGTAGGTATGACTGGTACCTGGTCTGGGGAAGATTTCCTTAGGAAAATTTCCAAATTGAGGCTTCCCCTGCCAACCCCTCCTGCTTTCTCTCCCTCCCTCCCCCTGCCTCACTAGCTAGGACTCTAGGTGGGGGAGGGGGCGAATACCTTTCTGGCTTTGTAAGGATGTGATTTAAAGGAATTTATTCTCTGACCGTCTCTGTTACTGGCTTCCTTACCAAGACAGAGTGAGAATCATTTTGGAAACCAAGTGGTGGGTTTTGTTTTGTTTTGTTTTGTTTTTTTGGCTTTGGTGTTTTTTTGTTTGTTTGGTTGGTTTTTGTTTGTTTGTTTTGTGGTACTTGGGGTTTGAACCCAGGGCCTCATGCATGCTTTGCAAGCCCTACCACTCAGCCACACCCCCAACCCCTTTTTCACTTTTTATCTTGAGTCAAGGTCTCACTAAGTTACACAGGCTGCCTCTGGCCTCGAACCTGTGATCCTCCTTCCTGAGCCTCCCGAGTTGCTGGGATTATAGGCATGAGCCACTGTACCTGGTGGAAATCAACTTGCTAAAGAATCCACAAGAAATAGAATTGAGCTGCAAGTGAGTCTTTGTCTTCCATGACGTGAGTTTATAGCAGAATAAATAAATAAAAATTCTGGAGTCAGGGAAGATAGGGGGCTAATAAGTTGACTTGTTATTTTAAATGATTTTCCAGGTTAGAAAAGATCTCTCCTTAGCATCAGTGCATAGTAAGACCCTCCCTTCCCCCTCCTCCTCCTTCCTTCCTTCCCTCCCTCCCTCCTTTCCTTCACTGGGGCTGGAACTCAGGGCTTTGCACATGGTAGGCAAGTGTACCACCGCTGAGCCACACCTTCATCCCTATTTTAGCTTTGTCTCTTCAATTATTAGCATGTACCTGTGGACTTCCTGGCTTCTTCTCTACTCCTATCCTTCCAAATACCACAAGTTGTATTTATAGTCCTCTCGTGAGACCTACTGGGAATTTATTCCACGACCCCTCATGGCTACCAAAATCCGCAGGTCCTTGAGTCTCATGTATAAAATGATGTAGGGTCCTCATATAACCTACACATATCTTTTTGTTGTTGTTGTGGTGGTGGTGGTGGTGGTGGTGGTGGTACTGAGATGGAACCCAGGGCCTCGCGCTTGCATGCTCTGCAAGTGCTGGACCACTGAGCTGCACCCTCAGCCCATTTTCTTACTTTTTGCGACAGCGTCTCGCTAAATTATGCAGACTGCCTCTGGTCTCGAACTTGCGATCCTCCTGCCTCTGCCTCCCGAGCTGCTGGGATTACAGGCGTGTCCACCGTGCCCGGCTCACATATATTCTTGTACACAACGAATCCTCTCCTGTTGTTACCGTTGTTGTTGGGTGCCATCGAGTTGGGTTTCCAAAGGCTGATTGTTTCAGGAGTGGATTGCCACTCTCTAGATGATTTATAATCCCTCATGCAATGTAAGTGCTATGCATCGGATTTTTGTTTTGCTTGTTTTTGTGTTTCTTGAGACAGGGTCCTGCTATGTAGCCCAGGCTGGCTTCAGACTTGTGATCCTCCTGCCTCAGCCTCCCGAGTGCTGGAATTACAAGCACGTGGGGCCACATGGGGCGCGATGCAACTGCTACATAGCTAGTTGTTAAATTGTGTTGCTTAGGAAACAGTGACAAGGAAAAAAGAGTCTGTGCCTGTTGAATACATGGACATTCTTTCCCCCTGGATATTTTCTGCAAGATTAGTAAGATAATAACTTGATAAGATTGGCATGAATAGTGCTTGGCCTGGGTGAGATTTGGTTCTTCGTATCTGCAAATGGAGAACCCATAGGTGGTGGTCTTCGAAGTTTCAGAACTTAGATTTCATACCCCAAGTATGAGAGCCACGCTAGAGACATGGCAAGGTCTCAGAGGTTTTTAAAAAGCCATTATGGGCCTAAGGCTTCCCAGGTTTTGCGGGTTTTTGTTCGTTTGGTGGTACCCAAAGGTTGAACCCGGGCCTCGAACACCCTTTGGGTCAGAGCCTTACTAAATTAGGCAGGCTGCCTCGGGCTCCGAGCCTGCGATCCTCATGCCTCTGCCTCTGTGATGCTGGGATTAGAGGCGCACGCCACCGCGCCCAGCTGGCTTTGTGATGTTAGGACGTACACACGTCAGAGGAAAGAGCTGAATTCCTTGCCTTCGCAGCTCCTTGCCTCTCAGGCATCAGTGGTTCCGGGCCAGGTTTGCACAGCTGTCATTTCTGTTTATAGAAAGTACGTTCGGAGGCCCTGGTGGAGTGAGCACCGGCTTCTGCCCTTGCGAGGAGGACGGGAGGGCGGCAGCTGGCGCGCGGCCCCCGGCTGCCAGAACGTAGGAATGCTTAGCCCTGTCTGACATCGAAAAGGTCCTGCCAAAAATGTGTGTGGATTGGCTCGCCCGAGGTCACGCAGAGCCGGGCACTGGGCCAGGAGGTCCAATAGGGCAGGTTCTGGAGAAATCCGGGCAGCTCAGGGGATGCCATTTGCTGGCAGCCCCCGGCTCGCCACGCTGCTGTAGGACAGAGCTAATTAGCACAGGCTGGGAGTGGAAATACCACTTTGCCCAATGTTAATCTCGTTCAGGGGCTCACAGGATAAATAATTGCTTTACAGAGGCGCTGTGGCCCTTCAAAAGGGGATGATTAGGGAGCCTGCTTTATAGGGTCTCTCTGGCTTGTAGGAAAATAGAGGCGAAGATGGAAAGGAATCCTTAACCGTGGCTTGAGTCACTAGCTCATGTCCCTTAATAACCATCTGTGCAAACCAGAGCGCTTGAAGTTGGAGCCTTGTTTCTTTCGAAGTGGACCCCTACACCCAGTGGGTTGGTCACCAGCAATCAAGCAAACAGAAACCAGTGCCCAGTAGCCACACTGGAGATGTTGGTAGCAATTTGCTGAGTTTTTTTAAAGACAGGATGTCAAGGAAATGCGAAGATCTGAGAAACAGGACTCAGCCACATGTGACGTGGAAAGTGGAGAGTCTTTTAGGTAGGTGGCGTGACTGTGTTGGCTACTGTTGAGCAACTGTGCACTCTGTCCTAGAGAGTCCATTCTAGGAATCTTTCTTACAGAAGTTCTGGTACATGCACGTAAAGATAAGGGTCGTTGTTGTTGTTGTTGTTGTTGTTGTTGTTGTTAGGTGCTCATAGCGACCTTCATAGGGTTTTCAATGGCTGACTGTTTTGGGATTGCCTTGGGAGTGGGTTGCCATATCCTTCTCCCATGTTTGCGGTGCTGGGAATCGAACCCTGGACCTCAGAGACTGCAGAGCTGCACTCTACCAACTGAGCTAAATCCCAGCCCTACAGATAAGGGTAGTTCTGTAATAAAATTTTTAAAAAAGCAAGCAATAATTTCATGTCCATCTTTCAGGATGGTGGATAGTCAAGTGGATTACGGTACAAGCTGTACTAATATACACATTAAATACCATACAGCTATTAACATGGATGAGAGTAAACGAAAAAAATATACAAAACAATACACCATGATGCGTTCAGTGTTGAAGATGTTATTCCTGCAGTTTAAGTGGTTGGCTTTCAGTTTTAAATTGTTTTCATGAAGGCATGCTCAAATTGTTGTTAGGTCCTGCCGAGTCCTGTCCAACTCATAGCAATCCTCGTAGGGTTTTCAGTGGCTGATTGTTTCGGGATTGCCTTGGGGGTGGATTGCCACATCCTTCTCCCATTTTTTGTGGTACTGGGAATTGAAGCTGGGACCTCAGAGACTGCAGAGCGGTGCTCTACCAACTGAGCTAAATCCCAGCCCCATGCTCAAATTAAGGAGAGTTGAAAATCAAATATACAGTAATCATGTAAATGTGGGTTTGTCTGGTTTTTTTCATAGTTAGACTTTATAACGTTTTAGCATTCACCTGGGCTAAACAAAATCTTTTTTTTTTTTTTTCTTTTTTTTTGGTGGGTAAAACTACAAGGAGATTGTTTAGCCTACCTATGGAGCCACATTTACCTTGGCTGATGTGGGAGGATATTACAGACAATAAGGAAGAATGGACGCAAAGTGGTTTAAAAGTATACAAAATTGTTGTGCTAAAGATGGTTCCATGTAGCTCTTTCCTTCAAGTTATTTTAGTCTAGTAGGCAAGACAAAAATTATTTATAAATTACTGATTGGTCCCTTGGGCAGCCCTCCTAACTGGACAGTGAGAAAGCATGGGGTCAGCAGAACTGGCCATTCACCTAGACTTACAGAGCGGATGAGTGAGTCCCAGCTGTGGGAAGTTTTGCTCCCCAGGAGTCATTCAGCAGTATCTGTAGACATTTTGGGGTTGATACCTCAGAGGAAGCCTGCGGCCGTGGCCCTGTGGCATCCGATCCCGTCAGATCTCAGAAACTAAGAAGGGTCAGGTGTGGTTATTCCTTGGATGGGAGACCGCCTGGGAACACCAGGTGCTGTAGGCTTGGGAGAGGGACCTGGCAACCCACTCTCAAGAATCAATCCACCATTGAAAACCCAATGAACAGTAGAGAAGCACTGACAGTAGTGTTTCACCTGTTGTACGTAGGGTCACTATGAGTCAGACACCAACTCGACGGCACCTAACAGCACTTCAGAGGAGCGGTGTCTAATGGGAAGGGACCAGGTTGCCCCCCAGTGTCCTCCAGTGGGCTGGATGGCGCCTCCTGGCAGGGAACAGTCCTCCCAGTATGTGCTGGAAACCCCTCCCTCCTCCACTTGTGACAGCCAGGAGCGTCTCCAGACATTGCCTCGTGCTCCCCAGGGGCATTGTCACCCTTCATCGGACCCCCCACCCTCAGCTCCGAGGCTCTGGAGTCGAATGTTTAACCCCCTCCTCCCGAGCTCAGGCAAGCTGAGTGACTGCCTCAGCGGCCCTGGCCTGTTGTTGGGTCAGAAGTGCAGCCCTGTGGCTCTCCTCTCACTCTCCTAAAATGCCATCACCTGTCCTAGGACAGACGCCCTGAAAGGAGGTATCTTGGCTCATGCTTTCACGGCTTCCGGTCCGTGGTCACCTGGGTCCATTGCTTTGGCCTGAGGCGAGACAGAACATCATGGCGGAAGGACGTGTGACAGAACAAAGCTGCTCACTCTGTGGTGGCCCGGAAGCAGAGAGCAAGGAAGGGCCAGGGGCAAGCTACGTCCTCGAGAGACACGCCCCCCAGTGACCCACTTCCTCCAACCAGGCCCCACCTTCTAAGGCTCCCACCACCTCCTAAGAATGCAGCAACCTTGGAGGCCATGAGTGGGTTCGTCCATTGATGACCTCAGAGCCCTCACGATCCTGTCCTCTGCAAAGGCCCCGCTCTGAACACTGCCACGCTGGGGACCTGGCCTTCCACACACGAGCTTTGGCAGGGGCCATTTCCTATCCAGACCATAACAGCCATCCATGACTTGGCACCGGAGTTCTGCATGCCCTCTGGAAACGTACCAGGTACCACCCAGGGCAACCTTTGGGTAATGTTACATTAATGCAACATTCATGTAGCAATAACGTAACAGTGTTACATTATTTCACATATGGGTTTAAAGGCCTGAATGGCAGCTGGGGGCTGTGTGAAGCTCCATGCAAGAGAAGCACACAAGAACCAAGACACCTCGCAGAACCTTCCAGGTGTACATGCAAGGGCAGGCTGGGTCATATCCAAGGTGCGCATAATAATCCGCCATGTGTCCTAAATTGTCCGGTAGTTGTGTTTCTTTCACTTAAGATGCAGTTTGACCCAAATAGAAGTGACTGTTAGAAACACTAAAATCTCCATACAGTTCTCCTGTTCCCTTCTGGGAGAGACAAAGGAATGGGTTAAGGGTCCTGTAATGCTGGCACTGTCTGGAATATCCAGTTACAAAGTGTGTATGTGGCTGTATGGAAGGGGGCTGAGACAATACGTTTTTGACACTATTCATAGAGAATACGTTTTAGACAAATATTCATAGAGGAAGAAAACCAGAAGTGAGACCAATCAGTGAAGAAGACAGCTAGAACTGAAGGGATAGAAGATCACAGGAAAAGCTACTTAGAAATAGGAGTCAACACCCATAGAAAAAAAGATGAGTAGCCGGGTGTGGTGGTGCGCACCTGTCATTCCAGTGGCTCGGGAGGCGGAGGTAGGAGGATCGCAAGTTTGAGGCCAGAGGCAGTCTGTATAGCTTAGAGAGACCGTGTCTCAGAAAGTACAAAAATGGGCTGGGGCTGCAGCTCAGTGGTCCAGCACTTGCAGAGCATGCAAGCATGAGGCGTTGGGTTCAACCCCCAGTACGGGGGGAAAAAAAAAAAAGAAAAAGAAAAGATGAGTTAAAAAAGCACTGGTGAGGCTGAGGCAGGAGGGTGGTGAGTTTTAGGGAAACCTGGGGTACATAGACCCTACCTCATAAGAAAAAGAGGAGGAGGGGGGAAGAAGAGGAGGAGGAAGAGGAGAAGGAAGAGGCAGAGAAGAAGACAGGTGCTTTTAGCACACCTGCATACTGTTTTCTTGTTTGTTTTCTTATTTGTTTGTTTATTGAAGTCCTGGGGGTTGAACCCAGGGCCTGGCACACGCCAGGCAAGTGCTCTGCCAGCAAGCTGCACCCCCAGCCCTTTATTTTTTTACTTTGAAACAGGTCTCTCTGAGTGCTCAGGCTGCCTCTGGCTTGAACGTGCAATCTTCCTGCCTCAGCCTCCGGAGTCCCGGAGTCCCGTGGGATAGCGGGCGTGTGCCGTGGCGCCCAGCCCGCACAAGTTTTCTTTACAGTAGAGGAAAGACCAGATGTGGAGGAACAATTTGGGCAATACGGAGAAGCAGCAAGGGGCATGGAAGCTGCTGCTGCTCCTTACTTAAGCGCAGAATTTTTTTCTTCTTTATTTTACTAACTTCCTTATTTTTGCAGCTCTAGGCGAGGGCCCAGAGTCCCACGCTTGCTGGGCAAGTGCTTGGCCACTAGGCTTTATTTTAGAATGTGCGGTTAATGATCTGTTTCGAAGGACTAAGGTTCTTTATGAGCTGGTAGAACTGCCTGTCCTTTCTTTCCTGAAATTCTGCTAGGGTTTCTCCTCCCAAAGCTATGAATTTGGAGCAGCAGGGGGTGGCCGGCCTCTCTCAGGCTTTGGCCCACACACATAGCCAACTTCCCACCAGCAAGACAGATTCTAAATGCCAGAGCCAGCAGCTCAGACAGAATGTCCTTTAAGAAAAGTAAATGCATGGAATTCCTGAAATGTATGGGGAATGTTGAGACCCAGACTGGTGTGTCCTTCAGGAGTGGGGTGTGGACAGCCCTCGGCCCAGGCTGGCTCTGGGGGTGCAGGCTTGGACAGTTTACTGAAGCCCAAGGACCCTCAGCCCCATCTTTTCACTGAAATTGTGCCTCCATTTATGATGGGGCTGTGTTCCATTAAAACCAACCTGAGTTGACAGTATTGGGAAGTCAGAAATGCACTTAATCCATGTAGCCTGCAAACATCCTAGCTTGGCAGGAGCTGTAACAAAACGCTGGAGACTGTGTAGTTTAAAACAAGAGATATTTCAGTCTCCCAGTTCCGGAGGCCGGATGATGTCCACGGTGAAGGAGTGGCAGATTCTGTCTGATGACAGTTGCCTCCTGGTTCATAGATGGCACCTTCCCATGCGTCCTCACGTGGTGGAAGGGAACAGGGGTCTCTTTTATAAGGACGCTAATGCCATCCAGGAGTCTCCACCTTCATGACCACGTCACCTCCCCACGGCTCCTCCTCCTAACACCCTTGCCTTGGGGCTGAGGATTCAACCTAGGAAATCTAGGGGGACACGAACATTTAGACCATGGCACCCAGCACTACAGCTTGGAAAAAGTACCCCAGGCAATGGCACTTTTCCTGGCGACAGACACAAAGTCTCACATCCCAGGCTAGTTCGTGTGGGTGAACCCTTTTGATCTCAGCTGGCTTAATAGAAGTGCTTTTTGGCCAACATGAAATCCATGGCCTGCCAGCTTTGTGCCTAGATCCGCGGGCAGCCATGGTACTGCAGTGTATCTGAGTTGAACTGTTCTGTGGACAGGCAGTGCGGTGGTGAGTGAAACCTGGCTTTTCCTAGCATGACTGGGCGGGACCAGCGTGAACACAGGCAGACTCCTCCCTACGACACCACTGATTTAATCAGCCTATGACGCCGGGTCCTGGGAGCCACTTCTAAGGGCGGGAAGGGTGCTGGCAGAAGGCAGCAACTTCACAGCGGGGCCTTTAAGGAAAAGTGGAATCTTACCCAGAGGAAGCAGGGAGGTTCTGGGAACCAAAAATACCGAACAGTTGGGAGCATGCAGTGAGCTGCACGGATGCTCAGGGGAGCGCTGGGGCGCGCACCAGGCGGGGATGATGAAATGGGCCAGGGCCCCGCGTGACCTTCCGGCAATGCGGCCCCCGGCCTCTAGGGGGAGCAAATCAGCACACAGACTGGGGCAGAAGGCGGGAAGGAGGGTGGGTGGCAACCACTCTGCCACCGCCATTGTCCTTCTCCAGCTGACCCTGGCTTCACAGAGACCTTGGAAGGAGAGGGCTTCTTGTGACCCTGTGTGGTCCCTGGGGCGGTCTCAGGATGGGCTGGAGGCTAAGAGCTGGCATCTTCTCTTGGCCCTGGGTTTTTGTTTCCTTTATTGACTTGCGAAGGGTTGCTGACAGCTGTTCCGGGCCCCTACAGTAAGGGAAGACTGTGTGCTGCTTTATTGCTGACCCTTGACGGACAAGGATGTTTGGACTGTGCTTATCAGCATATGTTGTTGTTGTTGTTAGGTGCCATCGAGTCGTGTCCGACTCATAGCAACCGTCATAGGGTTTTCAATGGCAGATTGTTTTCGGGATTGCCTTGGGAGTGGGTTGCCACATCCTTCTCCCATGTTTGTGGTGCTGGGGATCGAACTCTGGACCTCAGAGTCTGCAGAGCAACGCTCTACCAACTGAGCTAAATCCCAGCCCCCTATCAGCATATAGACATGGGTTTTCCTTTTGGAGATTTGCAACAACTGCACAGTCAAGAAATACCAGGAAATTTAGGTATATCGTGAAGGTAGGAAGTATATGTACAAAATAGTCTATAATTTACTGCTGTAAATACACACGAGCCCATTATAAAAAGTTAAAACAGCAGGGTTGAATGTGTTGCTTGGTGGAGCCGAGCATTTGCCTAGTATGCTTGAGGACCTGGGTTTGGTCCACAGTACCACACATACACAAATAAAATTTATCAAAACTTCTGCATGCAAACACAGGCAGTACACGGCAGTGTTTGCAGTGGAGGGAGATGTGAACCAACGTGAAGAGGCAGAATCAAATCGTCACTGCGTGAAGTTAACTGTGCGCCCTGTGTGCTACTGGAATCACTTTGCACACACCTGTCCGTGTGTTGAGGGGTTAAAAGTTATATGCAGTCGGCACCCAGCCCCTGCATTATTCTGGGGTCAGCTGCGCTTGTTTCCGGAAGCATGTTGCTAGACATCCCTATCTGCTGCTCCTGGAGGTGTGACTTGGGAGTGACGTTTTATAATTCAAGGACCTCAGGCAGAGGGGTGGCCTTCACCATTTCTTCCGTTTCACATTTCTGAGGTCCTTCTTCCCCTGAAGCTCTGCTCTGGACTCTTCCTCTATCCCTGTCACTGCTCAGGGGAGGCCAGGCCAGGTCCCAGGTGTCAGGAAATCATCCCAGAGAGGGAGCCACGGCCTGCACCTGAGCACATGTTTTAGTTAGAAATATCGCCTAAGTCTTTGGGAGGTCAAGGAATAATTACAGCATGGTTTAGCTTCTCTTCTTTGTCTTATTATTTCATGCAAATGCTATCTCTTTGAGAGAGATGGTTATAAAGGCAGCGATACCCTATGCTGCCTGCAGCCATAGCCCTGTGGTATCCGATCCCGTCAGATCTCGGAAGCTAAGCAGGGTCAGGCCTGGTTAGTGCTTGGATGGGAGACCGCCTGGGACCACCAGGTGCTGTAGGCTTGGGAGAAGGACCCAACAACGCACTCCCAAAAATCAACCCGCTATTGAAAACCCTGTGAACAGCAGAGAAGCACTGACAATAGTGTTTCGCCTGTTGTACAGAGGGTCACTATGAGTTGGATACCGACTCCACGGCCCCTAATAAAAGATCTATGCTAGGTACACTTCTCAAGTCTAGGGAGATCCAGAATGGCTTTGTATTGCCGTAGAAACTCAGTGATAACGTCAAGGTTGAGATGCATAAAACACGTGACGTTCACTTCAAATCCTGCATGTGCCTCTAAGTTCCTTTTTTGGTACTTAGCTCTCCTCCAGTTTTTCTGGTTGCTTGACAAAGCTGAGTGCTTCAGTCAGGCATTTTACTCCATGCAGGCCCTTCTTGGCTCTGAGCCTGTCTGGCTCAGAAAGCTTCATTGTGGGAGGTTCTGAATTAGGATACAGATGGTCAAAGCTACAGCAACAGTGACCATTGATGCTAAGATGCGGGGCTCATCTGCTGTGAGTGGCTTAGCAGTTAAGCATGTGTTCTAGTGGTGCTGGAGATTGACCGCAGGGCCTTGTGCATGCATAGCGCATGCTCTACTAATAAGTGATGCACACAACAGTTGCTTAATTAAGTGAAGAGGCGATTTCTTTCACACTGAATGGTTGATGAGTGTTGTGCAGAGCTGACTGAAATTTCTCCATCATTTCTCCCTTATACGAGCTTGTTGAGTTTCAATTCTTAGGAGCGGTATGCTGTGTTAGACTTCCATCACTGTAACAAATACCTGAGGTAACTCACCTTATAAGGAGGAGAGGCTTATTTGGATCATAGTTTCAGAGGTCTCCGTCCATGGTGGTCAGCCCCATCACTTATGAGTGTGTGGGGAGGCAGAGCATCATGGCGGCAGCACGGGCTGGTGCAGAGCTGCTCACCTCGTGCTGGCAGGAAGCAGGGAGAGAGAAAGGGGTGGAGTTCCAATGTTTTCAAGACTATGCCCCAGTGACCTGACTTCCTCCCACTAGGCCACGCCTCTTAAAGGTTCCACAACCTCCCAATACCACCACCAGCTGGGGACTGAGCCCTCAACACACGGCCTTTGGGGGGGAACATTTAAGGTCCAAACTGTAACATATGTCTCAGATATTATTGATCTAATCCACACACTATCAACAGTTTTAGAGGACTACAAAATCAGATGCAGAGCAGAATCGTGTGCTCTCTGCAGGTCCAATCCACACATGATTCTACTCCACATCTGATTTTGTAGCCCTCTAAAGCGATTGAAAGGGTGCAGGTTAGATTGGAGAATATGTGATACTTCATAAATGACGGTGGAATGAGTTTTCTCCCTTTTGGAAATGTCAGGTCAGTCTCAATGATTTTGAGTATCTTCTGTTTTCTAAGCCTGCAGCCATAGCCCTCTGGTGTCCGATCTCATTACATCTCAGAAGTGAAGCAGGGTCTGGCCTGGTTGGTACTTGGGTAGGAGACCGCCTGGGAATTCTGGATGCTGTTGGCTTGGGAGAAGGACCTGGCAGCCCACTCCCCAAAAGCAGTTCTCCACTGAAAACTCTATGAATGGCAGAGAAGCACTGACAATAGTGCCAGGCACGGCACAGTGTTGGGCGGTGTTTGATCTCTTGTGCATACAGTTACTATGAGCCAGACCCGACTTGACGGCACCTAAGAATAATAACCACAGTGACAACATATTTTCTAATACATTTTTTCCTGGGGTTGAACCCAGGGCCTCATACATACTTTGCAAGTTCTCTACCACTGAACTGCACCGCAGCCCATCATTTCGAGACAGGGTCTCCCTAAGTTACACAGGCTGCCTCTGGCCTTGAACTTGTGATCCTCCTGCCTCCGCCTCCCGAGTTGCTGGGATTACAGATGTGGGGTACCACGCCTAGCCTGTTTTCTAATAATTGATCCTGGTTGACTCAGACATGGAGCAGTAGATTCCAGATGTTTTAAAAAGTTTGTCTTAATCCACATGGAGCTGGCATTCTTGGAGAACTTGTGAATGAGAAGCCCCAAGAAACAAATACTGAGCTGGGTGAGGTGGTGCACACCTGTAATCCCAGGGACTCAGAAGGCAGAGCCAGGGGGATCCTGGATTTGAGGCCAGAGACAGCCAGAGCAACTTGTTGTTGTTGTTGTTAGGTGCCGTCGAGTCGGTATCTGACTCATAGCGACCCTCATAGGGTTTTCAATGGCTGAATGCTTCGGGATTGCCTTGGGAGTGGATTGCCAGGCCCTTCTCCCATTTTTGCGGTGCTGGGAATTGAACTCGGGGCCTCAGAGACTGCAGCGCAGCGCTCTACCCACTGAGCTAAATCCCAGCCCATATGAGGGTCCTTATGAGTTGGACCTGACTCAACAGCACCTAACAGTAACAGTTGTTGTTTTGTTGTTAGGTGCCATCGAGTTGGTATCCGACTCATAGCGACCCTCATAGAGTTTTCAATGGCTGACTGTTTGGGACACCTTAACGCAAAATAAAAAATTTATAAAAACTGGGGTATGGTGTGGCCCAGTAGTAAAGCATTTATAAAGTCTGTGTGAGGCCCTGATTTCAACCCTCAGTACAGAGGAAGGAAGGAAGGAAGGGAGGGAGGACGGAAGGGGGGAAGGAAGGAAGGAACTCCTTGAATGATACATCGGAAAAATCTCAGTGTAAATGAGGATTCCTTTACTTTTCTGATGTTCGAAGAGGTGGACAGAAACGCGGGTGAAGCGGGTGTGGTGGCGCACGCCTGTCACCCAGCACCCAGGAGGCTGAGGCGGGAGGGTCCCCACACGTTCAAGGCGAGCTAGGCTACCTCGCACGTGCCAGGCCAGCCAGGACTACACAGTGAGACCCTGTCTCAAAAAACAGCAAACAAACTCCCCCAAAACAAAACAAAAACCAAATGAACAGCAGCGAGAACACAGGCGAATAAGCTTCCCTAGGGATTTGAGCTCCCGCTGCTCTCCATGAATATGCCTTTACCAGAAGCCATTTCAGACTTTATATGGTTTTATTTTCCTTCTGTGGCTTCTGGTGTTTAAGCCCAGGGTCTTGCACCTGGCAGATAAGCACTCTACCTCTGAACTATACCCCGGGCCCTCAGACTTTTCCAATGCTTCCAGAACTCTGTCTGTCTACCTCTTGGAGTATCTGGAAAGTAAACAAATCCTCATTTACACTGAGATTGTTCTGACGTTTCATTCAAGGATTTCCTTCCTTGATTTCTTCCCTTTCTGCTTGCAGTGATGGCTTCTCATCCGTTTAGTGGTGTGGTGGTGTGGTCCCCGGGGCCAGGCTATACCGTGGTTTCTGCATCTCTTTTATTGATCTGAAAGCCACTCACCACCTTTATTTTTAGAATAAGTATCTAGCACCATACAATGCACAATACAAGTGCATGTACGGATACCGTATAGAGAGCAGTCACACAAACAAGTGTGCTCATTTACACGTGTACGTTTGTGGGCAAAGCTTTGTCACCACCAAAATACCTAATCCATAACTTGGATCGTGCTTGCCTGTCCCCCCTCCCCTCCCCACCAGCACACGGCGAGGGCCTCTGGAGGCCCACACTGGACTGTGGTTGATCTGATGCAACCATACGGACAGGGGACAGCCCAGGTCCAAATCCAGAACAGGAGCCCGGCCGAGGGGCCGTTTCTTCCCTGAGGAGTCCCTGCAAGAGTGGCCTGAAGCTTCCTGTGTCCACAGTTGATTTTAGATTCCCAGGGCGGCCGTAACAAAGCCCCCCCAACCGGCTGGCTTAGGACAGGTGTTCTGCCCCACGTTGAGACTCAAGCTGTCATGGGGCCGTGAGCTTCTTAGCGTCTGGAGACCCTGGCAGTCCTGGATGTTCCTTGGCTTGTAGACACATCCCTTGAATCTCTGCCTCTGGCATCCCGTAGCCTTCTCCCTGGGTGTCTCTGTCTTTCTCTGGCCATCTTCTTAAAAGGACACCAATCATCTTAGATTAGGGGCCCACCCTACTCCAGTCTGCCCCGTTGTGTTTAAACCAGTGACATCCACAATGACTCTTTTTCAAAGTAAGGTCATGTTAGCTGGGCGCGGTGGCACACGCCTGTAATCCTAGCGGCTCCGGAGGCAGAGGCAGGAGGATTGCAAGTTCGAGGCCAGAGGCAGTCTGCGTAACTCAGCAAGACCCTGTCTCGAAAAGAACAAAAATGGGCTGGGGTGCCGCTCAGTGGTCCAGCACTTGCAAAGCATGCAAGCGTGAGGCCCTGGGTTCAACCCCCAGTACCACCACAAAAAATTAAATAAAATAAGGTCACATTCTAAGGGACTGCAGATTAGGACTTCAGGTGTCATTCTGGGGACCTGGTTCACTGTGTAACACCAGCCATACCCGACCCCATCCCACCCCACTCTTCTCGCCCGTTTCCATAACTCGTGCCAACACCCAGTAGACATTTTGTAGAGCCGCCAATGAAACCCAAACAATTCCCATGCTTTGTCTTTAATAAAATTACTGTGTGGATCTAACAAAGCCTCAAGGGCAGTGTTCCGTAAATGCTCAATAAAAGTGTCATTCTCTGAACGTGGGAGCGTATAGTGAAGCAGCCAGGAGCAGAGCCACACTCAGAAGATGGAGTGCCGTTGGGAGACTTTATGTCCCCGCTCTGTGGGGTTTTATTTTTTTGGCCGGAGGTCCACACGGTGTCTTTCTGACTGAAAGGCATGTTCTGAGTCAATGGAGCACAGATAGCTGTGTCGTGTCACACGCTGTCTCTCCCTCGGGAGGTGACCCTCGTGGTAGACGGCTCACAGGTGAAGGAAGGCTTTTCCCACACGTAGATCTCCCAGTTGTCTTCACAGGGTGGGCTCTGGCTGGAGTGGACGTTGGCACATGTGTGGCCACATGGGAGGAATGCCGGGGGCCAGGACAGGTGCCGTTGCCCCCCGGGTACTCTGACTCCACGTGGAGCGGAGCTCTGCCAGGCTGCGCACAGCTGCCACTGCGCACAGCCGTGTTCTGGCGAGGCAGTGTTGCCCTGTGTTGGGGTTGTTGCTGCCGTCCGCAGGCCGTTCCCGGGAGTCTTCTGTAGTGTTGTCAGAAAGGAACGATCCTGCGGTGAGCCTCCATCCGATCCTGCCGTGAGCCTCGGGTGCTCAGAGGTCTCTCAAGACGCCGCGCTCTTTCCAGGGAAACAAACAGCCGTTGCTGGGAAATGTCGCGCATTGGGAAGTCTCAGCGCTTGCAGGGCAGGGCATGACCTTGGAGTTTCCTCTCTGGGCACCTGAGGCTCCACGTGTAAACAGCAGGTCACCTGGGTACTGTGTCATCAAGTTCAGGCCTTGGGGACGGACTTGGGGCCCAGCAGGACCGGCTTCCAGTAGCAGCGTGCACACTGGGGAGTAGACTTTGCATCATCACTTGTTGTCAGGTGGTTGTTAGGTGCCGTCGAGTCGGTACCCTACTCATAGCGACTCTACATACAACAGGCAAAACACTATTGTCAGTGCTTCTCTGTTGTTCATAGGGTTTTCAATGGCAGATTGATTTTTGGGAGTGGGTTGCTGGGTTCTTCTCCCAAGTCTGCAGCACCTGGTATTCCCAGGTGGTTTCCCATCCAAGGACTAACCAGGCCCGACCCTGCTTAGCTTCTGAGATCTGATGGGATCGGAAGCCACAGGGCTACGGCTGCAGGCATCAGAACTTAGAGCCCGAAAATAAAACCCAGCTTCATGATGGGAGTCCCAGGTAACGAGCCTGCCCCTGTCCATGGGTTCCCTTTATCCTGGAGGTGGAGGGAAACTCTCTACTTGCTGGCCAGACGGATCCTGGCGTCATGCCTTGGAGGGAAGAAAACCTCAGTTCTGTTCCCACAACATAGCACGAGTAATTTAGAACCACAAATGGATTTTTAAAAAAATTTTTGTGGTATCCAGGGGTTGACCAGAGCCTCACCCCTGCATACTTTGCAAGTGCTGTGCTACTGACTTGCATTGCCAGGGTCCCCAGCCCATTTTATTACTTTTTGAGACAGTGTCTTGCTAAATTATGCAGAATGCCTCTGGTCTCCAGCTTGCAATCCTCCTGCCTCTGCCTCCCGAGTCGCTGGGATTACAGGTTTGAGCCACCGCGCTCGGCAACTTCTTGCCTCTTCACGGCAAAAATTTGCTAAAATACACAGACATGGTTGCACATGCCTATAATCCCAGCATGCGGGAGGCTGACGCAGGAGGATCTCGGGTTTGCAGCCAGCCTGGGCTGCACAGCAAGTTACAGAGTTCCAAGTTGGCAAAGAGAGAGAGATTGGTCCCTGGGTAAAGTTCTTGGTTTACTACAAGGTCAAACCTAATACAACTCTTTTGGTTCATTTTAGCAAATACTTTTTTTTCTTTTAATTCTTTTCAAATGAGTTAAGTTTAGGTTCAACCTTATTGTAAATCAAGAACTTTAAGCAGGGAACTCTTTTCTTTTTCTTTTTCTTTCTTTTTTTCTTTTTTCCTTTTCCTTTTTTCTTATTTTCTTTTTTGTACTTGGGAGTTGAACCCAGGGTCTCCTACCTACTTTGGAACTACTCCAGCCCATTTTTAATTGTTTTTAAATTTTTTTAAATTTTGAGATGGGATCTCACTAAGTTATACAGACTACCTCTGACCTCGACCTCACGATCCTCCTGCCTCCACCTCCCAAATCGCTGGCATTTCACGCATGTGCCTCTGCGCCCAGCTATACAGGGATTTTTCTAACCTAATAATGCCATTTCTCCCATTTGGATGTGGAAATGCTTTACAGATGGGAGCAAGTTATTCACTAGAGATTTGTGGGGGGACCCCGAAGTCTGGTTTCTAATGCTCTGAATCTGGGAAGGAGGTGATTAGCCTCGCAGACTCAGATTTTACAAAAGCAAACTGATTTATGGTGGCGAGATGGATTCATTGTGTCTGCTAGATCTCTGTTTTTGGCTGTATGCCTGCTGAAAGATGAACAACTGGAATTAAATAACAGTGATTGGCTTGGAGGGGTGGGGGAGCAGACGTATTGGGTTTCTGTGCTCCGCCCCCTCTCTCTTACCTACTGACGTGTTCTAGCTTCAGCCCTGGGTTGGTTATCTGTTGATTGCAGCAAAATGGGTTTCTAAACCTACAGGTGACTGATGCTCTCACGTGGGTCCCGAGGGCCAGGAGTGAAGGTGCCGCTCCGTTGGCTGGTGCTGGCTCAGGGCCCCTTGGGAGGTCGTGGTCAGGATGTCAGCCTTTTAAAGCTTGTGTGGGGGCCATTCCACGCTCGCCCCACCTGTGGCTGAGACCGCGGTTTCATGCCTTGATTGCAGAGGCAGTGCGCCATCACTGCCATGGGACTCCACACCAGCCCTGGGAAATGTGGGCTGGACTCTGGTACGGGGGCGAGGTGGGGAGTGCCAGGAGGCAGGGCTTATAGGCCACCATCTACGAGGCTGCCTGTCATGTCCATCTGCTGGAAAAATTACAGTTGTCTCTTTCTTATCCACCTTCCAAGACCTGCAGTAGATGCCTGGAACCCTGGATACAGACCAACCCTATACATATAATGCTTTTCCCTATACATACACCAATGATAAACTTTCATCTTTTCACTTAAAGGAAGCACTTACTTCATGGCTTCTCTTCGACATACCTGAATTGCCGGCATCACTACTCTTGGGCTTTGGGACCATTATTAAGTAAAGCAAGAATTATCTAAGCACTGTAATACCATGATAGTCAATGTGATAATTGAGACAGCTACTGAGTGACTAATGGGAGGGTAGCATATACGCTGTGGATATGCTGGACACATTGATGGTTCGCATGCTGGGCAGAACAGAGTGGGACAGCACAAGATTTCATCAAACAATTCAGAATAGCGCCCAATGTAAAACTTGGTTGTGTATTTCTGGAATTTCCCATGTAATCTTTTTTAGGTCACTTTGGACCTTGGGTAACTGAAACACTGGAAAAGGGGGGCTATTGTTCCTGTTTATTTAATCCATGGCCAAACCTGTTGGGCTCTGAATGGCCTACATATAAACCCCTTCCCCTAGCAGGTGTGGTGGCATATGTCTGTAATCCCAGCAACACGCAGGAGGCTGATGCAAGGGGCCATGAGTGTGAGGCCAGCCTGAGCTACATAGGGCGACTATCTGAAAAACAAACACCCCTTCCCCCAAACAACCAACCTACCTCTTGACTACATGTTGTTGTTGTTAGGTACCATGGAGTCAGGTCCAACTCATAGTGACCGTCATAGGGTTTTGAATGGCAGATTGTTTCAGGATTGCCTTGGGAGTGGGTTGCCACGTCCTTTTCCCATTTTTGCAGTGCTGGGAATTGAACCCAGTACCTCAGAGACTGCAGAGCGGTGCTCTACCAACTGAGCTAAATCCCAGCCCCCCTTGACTACATGGCAGTCCGTTAATATGAAAAGTATTATGTACTGACTTTGTGCTATCGATTGTACACTTGAAAAGGAAAACAGTTTTCCCTCCCTTCAGATGAAAAGTGATTGAGCGAGCCCCTTAGGGGTGACCCTCTGCAGCTCCCTCACTGCCATAAATTCATGTTTATCCTTCAGCTAATTTCAAAATCACATTTTATTTCTCCATGTGCTCCCTCTGCAACCTCAGACATTTAGAAAACGTTCATCTTTTCCAAAATAACAGAACAATGGAGTAACCATCTCCACAGTGAACATGCAAAGTTAACAAAAGTGAAAATAGTAATAATGGGACTGTTTCCCAAGCATTCACAGAGCTTACAGGATTTTCTCTCTTGGTCCTGACGGCAGCAGCTTTACTGTGCTTGGCTCCCGTAGCACTGAAATCATTCATTCATTCAGCGGATACTCACTGAGTAGCTCTGTGTCCCAGGCATTCCCTTTGGCCCTCGAGATAGACCTGTGTGAGTGAACAAGGTCGACAAGAGCAGACAATTTTTGACAGGAATTTAAGACACATTAAATTTGAACAAATGAGCCTGGGGTCTTAATGAAAATTTCTGGGGTTTCTTTTGATTTGCTTCGTTTTGTTTATTGTCTTTTGGAAACACAGTCTTGCTGTGTTGCCCAGGCTGCCCTTGACCTCATGGTCCTCCTGCCTCAGTTTCCCTGGTAGATACGATTACAGGTGTGAGCCACCACAGCTAGCCGACTTACCAAGCATTCTGTAGGTTCCTAAGATTTTATGTGTTTTGTTTTGTTTTGTTTTGTTTGAGACAGGGTCTTGCTGTGTAGCCCACGTTGTCCTGGAATGCCCTGTGTAGACCAGCCTGATCTTAAACTCACATCGATCCTCTTGCCTTAGCTTCCCAAATGCTGGGATTTCAGGCGTGCTTCCCCACCTCTGGCTTGGATCCTAAAATTTTCTGGTTGGGAAGGAAGCCTATAGATGCCCTGGCTGTTGTTGTTTTTGTTAGGTGTGGCAGGGCTGACTCACACTGACCCTATGTACAACAGAACAAAACACTCTCCAACACAGTGCCATCCCTGGCACTATGTCAGTGCTTCTCTGCTATTCATAGGGTTTCCATGGCTGATGGTTCAGGGAATGGGCTGCCGGGTTCTTTTCCCAAGCTTACAGCACCTGGGTTTCCCAGGCTGTCTCCCGTCCAAAGTGTAACCAGGCTTCCGACATCAGATGGGATCAGCCAGGGAGGGTCACCTGCAGGCAGATGCTCTTGTGGTTACCCTGTTTTCTAGACCCTCAGCTGCACTGCAGAAGGGGAAATGCGTCCAGGAGGGGAGAGTCAGGGCTGGCACAGGGTGATACCCGGGGGTGCGACTCTCAGGCCGCCATGACCCTCACCTGGGCGCCGTGGACCTCCCGAAGGCGTGCCGTGCCCAGCCACCACCCTACTCGCTCCGGCGCACTTCCAAGTTGCGTTGTGGGCACCGGGAGCCCTTACCTTGCACTTCCTGCTGCAGGTTGCTTTGGCGTGGAGCTTAGCGAGCCAGTATGTTTCTATTTCGAGGCCAACACGGCCTTGAGGTGCGTGGCTGGGATGGCAACCTCCTTGCTTTACATTTTTCCTAGAAGATTCCTCACTCCCTGCTTTTTAAGTGCAACCGAGTTGAGTGACCAAGGTTGTCCAAGGCAGGACGAAGTGGAGCACAAAAGAGAAGAAGTCCTGGGTGGCAGTGACCAGGGTGACCACGGTGTTTGCGGAAGGCTAGTGACCTGAGCGGGTGGTGTCTATGTTTGCCCCGGAGCTGCCACCGTAGATGCTTTTCCGTGTGTTGTGTATTTGTAGTGAGGAAATAAAGGGTTGTTTACTTGTGCCCGGTGACAGCTCGTGACGCAGACCAGGCCTCCTGGTTCTGGATGGTCCACGCCTCCTGTACGTGGGCAGATCTTCCACCGAGGAAGTGAGCCACGCCCCAGGTTGCAGGGAGCGGTGCTGCACTGGTGGCCTCTCTCCACATCCACTAATGTCTTACCTGGAGGGTTCAGACCCAGCCACAGCCAGCGCATCAAAAGGAGTTAAGCGCAACCAGAAGAAATGCTACCCATAGACTTTTTTTCAAATTTGTCTGTGGTTTCCATTTTGTTTTGTTTTCTTTTGTTTTGAATTAGGGCCTCGCTGTGTAGCCCAGGCTGGCCTCAAACTCACGATGCTCCCGCATCAGCCTCCTGAGGGCTGGGATGACAGGCGTGCGCCACCACGCCTGGCGCTTTTTTCCAGATCTCTTGCTCGTCATCTGTCTTGCAACCAATGTGACGGCACATTTCAGCTCAGTGGTCCATCTTGGTTCTGTCCATATGAAAGCATTTGGAGTGGTTTTTATTGGGGAAAAAGTGCTTTTTGTGTGTGCTCCTGGCTCACATGGGAGCCTCTGCTCCGTCCCAGGCAGCTGATATAGGCAGAATTCTGGGTACTAGGCTGCTGGAGAGGAGAGGAGACCCCAGCCCTGGGTGCTGTGGGCTGCTGTTACCCTGTCTGCAGAAGAGCAGCCGTGGTTAATTCAGCAAGAGCGTTCAGTGGAGGCCGTGCTAAGCACAGTCCTTTCCTCTGAGTATTTTTAGCAGCAGCAAATATCAACCATAAATATTTAATGTTGTGTTTAGACTTCAGCATGATAAAAGTCTAGAAAGGTGACCAGGAGGGACTTGGTCGGTATGGAGCTGGGGGAGAGCATGTCCCAGTCCGTCATGCTGTACGGAATGTTATCCTCAACTTCTGCAGAAAAGAGGCAAGAAGGTCAACACTGTCGTCTTAGGACGGCTTGCCAGAGGAAGCTGTAGTAATGATTCTTTGCTTGCTGGGAACTTCGTGACTCTTTCTTTCTTTTTTTTTTTATTGGAAATTTTTAATGTACACCTTAATGTGATTCATTCTGACATGCTTTTCATTGTGACATTTCCATATATGCATTTTGATGTACATTATTCATATAGGTTCCCCCTTACCCTCTTGTATGCTTCCCCCCCCATCTAAGTCTTCTCTGTCATTTACTTGGTAATATTTTTCTATATGTCCTTGGGTTCCAGTTCTGTTTAAGATAGAAACTTTTCCTGTAGTGAACTTTGTTTTTAATCTTGTCAGAACAATTGCATGTATTTTCTAGACCATTTATAATAACACCTCTTAGCATTTTTCCCTTTTATTTTGATCCCAACTTTGAATAGGATTTTTCCTTCTTATAATTTTGAATCAGCTCCCACATATGAGTGAGAACATGTGATGTTTCTCTTTCTGAGCTTGTGTTCGTTCACTTAAAATAATTTCCTCTAATTCCATCCATTTTGCTGCCAATGACCTTATTTCATTTTTCTTGATTGCTGAGTAGTATTCCATTGTGTATATGTACCATAATTTTTTTAATCCATTCTTCTGTTGAAGGACACTTTGGTTGATTCCATATCCTTGCTATTGTGAAAAGCGCTGCATTGAACATGGAGATGCAGGACTCTTTCTTTTGTAAAAAAAAAAAATTAATTTTCTGTAAACGGTTTGGAAAATAAAATTAAACGTGCAAAGAAGCACCTGTAAACCCACCTGTAGAAATTTCCCACGGCATTTTCGGGTGTTTTTCAAATGCTTGCGTGGCCTGTGTGTGCATGGCCTGCTGTGTGCTCCGCTTGGAAATGTATACCTCTGCATGCGTCCCTGCCATCCTATGCGTGTTCTATAATTTATTTACCACGTGGTTGCAGATGTAGATTGCTTCCAATTTTTGCCCTAGGCTAGATTGCTGGAAATAGAAGTGGAGGGCTCTTGAGACCGATTACCAAATTGCTTTCCCAAAAGGTCACACTGGTTGTATAGCAGGGAGGGGGATGGGGAGGGGGAAGGAGGCAGGGGAAGGAGGCGGGAGCATGACCCTCCGCAGAGGCTCACGCGGTCGCCCATGGTCAGCTGCCTCAGGAATGCGTGGCATTCTTTGTTGGGACTTTTTTTTTCCTTGCCCCCTTTCTTGCATTTCTTTGATTCCTAACAAGGTGGAGTATTTTATGTCGTTAAGCTCTTGCATTGCTTTTCCCACGCGCTGGACGGGAGCCGCTTTCGACCATCTCCCTCAGGACCTTTGGAACGTGATACTTTTCAGGTGTCCCTCGAACCCTAGCTGTTTCCGAGACCGCGACGGCAGCGTTTGACCCACGTGCGCCGCTCCTGACGTGTGTTAGCTGGTGTGTTAGCGTGCGGCCGTGAGCCAGGCTCCGAGTCCACGCAGTGCAGCTTCATATCCAGCAAGAGCCACGTTCAGCGAGCAGGAAGAGTGTGTTAGCCACGGAGTGTCCTGAGATTGGCCACGCACGGATGCTTCTGTTCACTGCTGCCCCCCTCACGTTAAAGATCTCGTGGCCACAGTCGTGACGGCTCTCTCGTGTGAGCTGATGCGTTTGGACTCACAAGAACACCTTGCGTCCCGTTTCCTCGTGTGCTCATCCAAACCTGGAGGTGTGATGATGTGGCAGCTGTGGGAAACGCACAGATTCCTGTTAGTCCATAAAATCTTGCTTTTAAGATGTAATTACGAATTGGCAATGCTGCCAATTTGTTTCTGATCACCATTAGCCCAAGTTCAGTGTCTCCCAGGGATGTGTGTAAGTGTGGTGTATGTTTGGCGGTGCACGTGAATTGGGCGTCTTTGCTGCGGCCAGCTGCGTGCCACCTTTGAACGATGCGCTGTCTTATGCTGAGGACATGCAGAGAATTGTTTTACGCATTTCGCGGAAGCCTTTTTTTTTATTGGAAATTTTTAATGTACAACTTAATGTGTTTCATTCTGACTTGCTGAAATCTTTATTCAGATTTTTACACCGCATCCGCCACCACATCTCCTTTGGCTGTTCTGTGACATCATGCCATTAGAAATCTTACCTAATACCAATTCTACTTCCTCCCTCTATAATGTCTATTTTAAGCATAATTGCTGTTTATTTTTCCTTTGAATAACACCTCTCAAACTCTGAAAAGAGAGGTGAACAGTGATTCAGAAATTATAGGCGGATTGCTAGAAACCAAACATTGCTAATTTCGGGCTAGAGCGTCGGTGTTCCTCAACATGGCGGATTTAGTGTCTTGATGGTGTTTGTGTACTTCTGCTCAAAGGTACATTAAATAGCTAAGCCAGGCTCCTGATGAATCATTTCCTGCCAAATTCAATAGACCGAGCTAAAGAGCTAATCCCTGGAGGTGGGTCTTGGGTGGTTCTGTTTTCTGTCTGCAATCCACAGAGACTTGGGGGCAGGAGAGACAGCATCGCTTCCCCCTTCCTCTCCGGAGGTGGCCCCCGTGGATGACACTAGCTTTGAACTCCGCTGCATGGGGCCAGCGTGCGCCCACCGCCTGTTTGGAACAACTCATGCTTTATCCACCCAAACACGCCGAAAAGCAACCAGCGCTCTGCTCACATGGCGTGATCTGCATCCTGCAAAATGAGCTGCACCTCCTCAAGTACACCTCATGGGTGTCTGTCGTTAGTTCACCGTCGGACTTACTTTGCGTGGCAGTAGTACGCCCCTTGGTGGCGCAAGAGCCTCAGGGGTCTGATTTCTCATCGCAGTGGTCACCCGCTAGCACCACAGGTGCTAGATGCCCAGGCACCTGTGGGCATAGATGCCACGGTGCTTAGAAGGGGCAGGACTGGATTAAATCATGAAGTGGCAGCTGAAGATGTAAGGCTCTGGAATAGAAGAGGAGCAAGCACAACAGTCATAACCACAGTAAGGAAGTGGCTCAGGTGTCTCCGTGGAGGTCGGCTTGGCTTCATTGGCGGCCCCCTGGGTTTTGAGCAGGGCTGTTGAGCGTGGTGTGCAGTAGCGCCTGTGATGCCTGGGTCCTTCTAGGGCACCCGACAGGAAGGGGGTAGATTGTATTGCACAAGAGTCAGCGTAACTATCTCCCTTTGACAGGCGAGGCAGCCTCGGCCAGGTAGGGTCCTAAGCCGCTGTGACTTTGTAGCTTCCTGTGCTGCGTGCCAGGTCAAGGGCTCTGCAGGGGAAGTGTGTGAAGGACCCCCAGGTGCAGAGTGGGCTATCAGCTCCCCACGCCAGGCACCTGCCGATCACCTAGGCATTCTGACACCTGCAGCGTCCCCCTGGACCTTCTTCAGGTGTCCAGGGGAATTGACAATGGCCTCTGTTAAAAGTCATGGCCCACGGGGAAAATTGCTTTTGACTTTTCCCCTAGAGAAAGCTTCTCTGTTGCTGGCAGAAGTCATTGGCTTCAGGCTGGAAGTGGAGGGGGAAATCTATGGGAGATGCAATTAAAAGAGTAATCATGTGGCCTTTAAAAAAAACACCAAGAGCCTCTTCACCTTGCCAGCTACAGGCAGTAGATTGCAAAGCCTGCGGTCACCGTGGGGCTGGGTACGTTTGTCCATCCATTAGGAATGGGATGCGGGCCACAAGTCAGAGAGGGCAGAGTGGCAGGCGAAATTTATATTGTTGTATCTATTTCACTATATAGTAAGTTAATACTGTAGTTCCTATTCTAATACACAGTAATACCATAAATTTTCAAATTCATCTTTGTATGCCCCAAATCCCCCACGTGTCTGTCAGCTTGTCGTGATGTGATGGCTTGCGTGTTGCTGTGATGCTGAAGCTACACCACCTGTATCTCAGAGACCAGCAGGGCCACCCATGGTGGACAGGTTTCAGCTGAGCTTCCAGAGTAAGACAGGCTAGGGAGAAGGTCCCAGCAGCCCACTCCCAAAACAATCAGCCACTGAAAACCCTATGCGCAGCGGAGAAGCACTGTCAGATATAGTGCCAGAAAATGAGCCTACCCAAGGGGGAAGGCATTCAAGAAACGACTGGAGAAGAGTTGCCTCCTCAACATAGAGTTGACCGTGATGACGGAATTAGAGTAAAGCCCCTGGGCCCTCTTTTTCCTGGGCGGCATGCCTCAAAATGAGAAGAAGCATAGTGGCTGCAACAATGAGCTCAAACATAAAATGATGATGTGCATGGCACAGTACAAGGAGTGTTTTCTCCTGCTGTACTTGGGGTTGCTATAAGTGGGATCCAACTTGACACAACCCAACAACAACAATGATACAATATCCAAAATAGTATCATTTCTACAAAGAATTCCTTTTCTAAAAGTTATCCATGAGCTATTTTGTTTTATTTCGGGGCGGGTACTGTGTCTGCAGAATACAGCGTATGATTTGGTCAGTACAATCTGCGCCCCCAAGCTCCAGTGTGTTTCTGAAACTAGGCAAATCAACTCATCATATGGAAGACAGCTTTTTTTTTTTTTTTTTTTTTTTTTTTTGTGGTACTAGGGATTGAACCCAGGGCCTCGTGCTTTGCAAGTGCTGGACCACTGAGCTGCGCCCCTAGTCCTTTTTTTTTTTTTTTTTTTTAACTTTTTGAGACAGGGTCTCGCTAAATTACACAGACTACCTCTAGTCTTGAACTTGCGATCCTCCTGCCTCCGCCTCCCCAGCTGCTGGGATAACAGGCGTGCGCCACCGCCCCCTGCTGGAAGACAGTTTTCAAGTGGAAAGTCACGCTATTTTCAGGAAGGAGTAGCGTTAAATTAACGCAGTGCATGGCTATTAATATATTTGGAATAGGTCTGAGGAAAAAAAATCTTGTAGACATATAATAATTTAAAAGTTTGCACATGGACCAATTAAAGAGGAATTTTAAGGCCTAGAAATTTCCCGTATCCCTACCTCTTGCAGATGCAAGCAAAGAAGTTTAGCTATTGCAGGCTTCTTGGTATCCGTGCTGACTTGTGCTATCCCAGAGAGAGGCCACTTAGCCTCTTGGAGCCACCGAGTACCCCAAGTATGGCTGGTGTCATTGAGTAATAGACTTTTAACATTTTACTATCTTCCTATTTGGGAGATGCCTGCAGCCATAGCCCTGTGGCATTCGATCCCATCAGATCTCAGAAGCTAAGCAGGGTCGGACCTGGTTAGGACTTGGATGGAGACCGCCTGGGAACACCAGGTGCTGCAGGCTTGGGAGACCTGGCAACCCCCTCCCAAAAATCAATCTACCATTGAAAACCCTCTGAACAGCAGAGAAGCACTGACAATAGTGTTTCTCCTGTTGTACGTAGGATCGCCATTAGTTGGATACCAACTCGATGGCACCTAACAACAACAACAATTCAGGAGAAGGACCTGGCAATCGACTCCTGAGGCAACCCCAAAACAATCAGAATGAAACACTCCCGGCACTGTGCCATGCCTGGAATTATGGCAATGTTTCTCTGCCATTCATAGGGTTGTCAGCGGCTGATTGTTTTGGGATTGTTTTGGGAGTGGGCTGCCAGGGCTTTCTCCCAGTTTTGCAGTGCTGGAGCCAAACCTAGGGCCTCAGACTGCACAGAGCAAGCGTTTTACCAACTGAGCTGCACCTCAGCCCCACGAGGTGAGCTGAGGCTTTAAGCTTCCCTAGAAAGTAGGTTGGAAATGGCGGTGAATAAATAGGTGAGCAGCAGCTGGTCGCCTCGAGCACATCCTTCCATAGCTTGTGTCTGAGGCAGCCAGTCCGGCTCCTGCCATCTCATCATCCTTTCAGCCCTGGAAAGACTGCATTGCAAAGTTTCCTATTTGACTTCTGCTTATAGCCCGTTGGCCACACTTGTCACAGGGGAAACTTACCCTTCTAGGTGGCGAGGGTGTGTGTGGTCACGTTGTTGGTGTTGTTAGGTGCCATCGAGTCCTGTCCAACCCATAGTAACCCTTGTAGGGTTTTCCATGGCTGACTGTTTTGGGATTGCTTCAGGAGTGGATTGCCCCGTCCTTCTCCCATTTTTGTGGTGCTGGGAATCAAACTCAGGACGTCAGAGACTGCACAGCAGTGCTCTACCAACTGAGCTAAGTCCCAGCCCTGTTCAGGTGTGCTATTCATACAAGAAGGGGGAAAATGGACCATGACAGACTAGCAGAGTGCACCTTGGTCCCTGTCCTCAGGAGAAGTTGGCATTATTGAGACAGTCACACATCAAATGCAGGTGTGTATGCCAGAACAACAGAGGTGTGGGTGGTCCCCTCTCTTGATGCGCAGTGTTGAGTACATCCTGCCTCTTGCCCGCTACTTAACGCAGTTTTACAAATGGGCAACAAAGCCGCTCTACCCTGCCCCACTGGAAGGTGGATGTGACAGCAGGAGCTGTAGCAGCTGCCTCAGAAGTAATGTAAGACATGATGCTGTGGTCCCATTTGTGACCAGAAGCCTCTTTCTTGCCCATTAAGTGAGACCGTGGCTACACCTGTGTTATGAGGATTAAATTGGGTAATGAAGATGAAAAAGCTTTCCTCCCCTTTTCTACCGTGAGCCACAGATAACCTCACCCGGTGTTGGGAGCTGCCTTTTCACATGAGTGCATGTTGTTTATATTGCAGGCTTTTTACATAGGAAAGACATTCCTCTTACAGCTCCACACAGATCCTTGCCTAATATTTCCACATATTAAGCTGTTGGTGGACATTTATGCATTCGCCTCATCTGTCAGGATAATGGATTCAGTTAACCAACACTTATTTATGGAGCTCTCACTACATGACATAAGGAAAGAAACCACTAAACAAACTGGACAAAAATCTTGCCTCCTCATGGGTAAGAGTACATACCATGTATGGCACTCGGTGTTTTGATGGCAAGAAGGAGAGCCTGTGAAATCACTGTAGTGTTTGCATGATATCATGCTTTCTAAGTTTCAGAGATTGGCAGTGTGTACCAAAGAAACATACAGGAAAGGTGTTAAAATATTGATTGAATCATGAGTGGGGGTTGCTGGGCATGGATTCTGGGGTCACATGCATGCTTGTCAAGCACTGTGCCCCTGCACCATATGCTCAGCCCGACTGGGTGTCTACAATATTATTATGGTATGTTTGCATTACTTGTTTACAGTTTTGAGCTATGTGATTGAAGAAATATGTAGAACATTATCCCTTCTTATGCCATAGTACTTGGTCAGAAGGAAGAACATTTTTCACTGTACCTTTGTCAGTTAAAAAGAGCATAGAGAAATTGGTTCTTCTTGAAGTTTGCATAAAAATTAGCAAACATAATGCTTCCCGTAGGCCTGATCTCGTTTAAAACTGCTGAGAAGTTTATAATCATGCAGGTTGAATGGAGTAGATGGTGATTTAAAGAATTGAGCTGATTAATAAGAAGCCCCCAATTCTGTTTTAATAACATGTTTGCACCCAATAAGGGAAAACCCAGATTGTGTTTTCCTGCCGTGGTAGTGCTATGAAAGTGTATGCAAACGAATGCTTTTATTATTGCCAAGCCTTTCAGAGGATTTTGCCTTCCGTGCCGGTTTGTGAATCATTATAATTATTTCTACCCAGTCTGTCTGCTCTAAATGCACCTGTTGACCTGCCAGAGTGAATTTCCACTTGGCGAGGTTAAATGGAGGCTTTCACCCCTAGAACTTAAACAAGAAGTCAGTGCAGACAGATGCAGTTCTTCTGAAGTTCCAAGGTGGTGAATTATGTCCTTGCTTTGGTGGTGCACTCTTGCACCCCCGTGTGCATGTCTGATGGCTGCTTGCCTGGGGTTCGTCTCCGTGGCCCCGTTTTAGCTGATTGTGTTAAGTCTAGTCGTAGCTGGACGTGGCAGCGCCTGCCTGTAATTCCAGCACTGGGGAGCCAGAGGCGGGACGATGGCAGGTTCCAGGCCAGCCTGGGCTGCGTAACGAGAGGAACCCTGTCTTGAGAAGCCGGCGGGGGCTGTGGAAGAATCCAGTGAGTGGTAGGATGGGGCAGTGGCGTGCACAGCCACGCGGCACATCGTCTGGCTCTTCTGACATGTGCTTGGCCCACTGCTTTGCAACTAGATGTGTTATAGCCGCCACCAGGGCACGTGCCTGTCATCCGGTGACTCCAGAGGCGGAGGCAGGAGGATCCTGAGTTCGGGGCCAGAGGCAGCCTGCACAACTCAGTGGGACCCATCTCAAGATAGAAATTATAAAAAGGGGCTGGGGGTGCAGCCCAGTGGTGGAGCGCTCTGGGTCCAACATCCCAGTACCTCCATAAGTAAATAAATAAGTACGGAAATAAATAGCTGTGTTATAGACCATAAACCCGCCTGTGCCGGGCTTTTTCTTCCCTTCCCTTCCATCCCTCCACGAAGCAGTCTGTTAGTGAACAGGGAGCGCAGCAGTGCCTTCCCTGGAAAGGCACTGTGAGAACAGAAAGTCGGTTCTCCGGGACCCACAAGGCTCCCCTCCTCCCTGGTGGTGGCCACTTCCCCAAGCACATGGAGAGTCATTGTTCTTTTCTTGTCATTGACTTTTTTTTCTGGAACTAGGGGGTTGAACCACATGCCAGGCAAGTGCTGGATCCTCCTCCCTCCTCTCTTTCCTTCCTTCCTTCCTTCCCTCCCTTCCCTTCCTTCCTCTCCTTCCTTCCTTCCCTCCCTCCCTCCCTTCTTCCCTTTCGTTTCCTTTTCCTTTTCCTTCCTTCCCTCCTTCCTTTCCTTCCCTTCCCTTCCCTTTTCCTTTTCCCCTTCCTTCCTTCCTTCCTTCTTTCTGTCAGAGTCTCGCTAAATTTCACAGGCTGCCTCTGGGCTCGAATTCGCCATCCTCCTGCCTCAGCCTCCTGAGTCGCTGGGAATTCGGCCATACACCAGCACACCTGGCGTGCATGCGTGTGTGTGTGTGTGTGTGTGTGTGTGTGTAATCCATGCTCATAGTAATCGCTATATCGTGCTAGCAGCGTTACCTCCCCTGTGAATGAGTACCACTCAACGGCATATCCGAGGTGATTTAGCCTGTTAAAATCTAGAAAGGTCTGCTCGTTGCCCCATGAGAGCCGACGATTGCAGCCCCAAGGTCTTGGAGGTAGGAAGGTTATTTTTCGGGGGACAGTATCCTCAGCAGATGGAGACACTAAACTCTGGATTACCAGCCTGTGAGTCTGCGTCCCAACGATGCTCACCAGTGAGACCCTTGGAAAGCCTACGAGGTGCACCACACAGAGCGCCAGTCCAAGGTGACTTATGCAGGAGGAGGGAGCCGGCAGAAAGCTCCACCTTGTAGGCGCCAGGAACGCTGACTGCAGGGAGACAGATGCGTCCCCCAGGCAGTAACTGAGGGAGGGCATAACCCGGGTGATCTTTGCGGGTGGGACCTCCCTGTGCCCTGTGGGAGTTTGGGGGTACCCCTGGAATCTTCCTAGTAGATATCAGCAGCACCCTCTCTCCCTGAGCTGTGACCACCAAAAATGTCTCCATCTGCTACCACATGTCCCCCACAGAGGGCGACATCGCCCCCTGCTGGGAGCCACTGGAATAGACGGGTAAATGCACAGGAATATCAGGGTCTTGTTCCGGCCTTGGGGAAGTGGCCTCGGCAGCTTAAAGGCACTATCGGAGCACAATGAGGTAGGTCCTTTCACAGCATGGCACGCGTGACAGATACCCTGGGAGCCCAGGGGGATGGCGACCAAGCCGTTCCTCTTGGAATCCAGGCTTGTCATCAACAGCTGGAGCAGATAGGCTTTTTAAACTGGTTGGGTCTTGAAGGGGAGGTAGGGTGCTTTTGAGATTGATCATAGGTGTCCTTTTTACTTACACTTCACAGACGCATCCGTGTCTAGGAAAAGGACAGGTATAAATGGATTGTTGTGTGCTAATTAACACACAGTGGGATGGAGTAGTCGCCTCAGCATTTCATTTGATGCCTTTTTTTTGATGTCAAGAAGCTGGTTGCATTGAAAGACTTTTGATTTACCCATCTTGTAATTTGAGGGTTTGCTTGGACTCTGTGAAGGGGCTCCAGAGTATTGGGTGGGGGAGTCTGGCACATTATGGGGATTTTTATTACATTCCTTTGACGTTTTAAAGTGAAAAACATTTAACCTTGGCTTTTTCCATGACTCCAAAGGGTGGGTATAATTACTCCCAGCTGCAGTATTTAGACCCTCATAATGTAAGCCCAGCTTGCAGCATAGCACTGTGGCATCTGATCCTGTCAGATCTCGGAAGCTAAGCAGGGTCGGGCCTGGTTAGTACCTGGATGGGAGACCTCCTGGGAACACCAGGTGCTGTAGGCTTGGGAGAAGGACCTGGCAACCCCCTCCCAAAAATCAATCCACCATTGAGAACCCTATGAATAGCAGAGAAGCACTGACAATACTGTTTTGCCTGTTGTACATAGGGTCACTATGAGTCGGATACTGACTCAACAGCAACTAACAAGAAGTATAAGCCCAGATGACTTTCTGACTTAGGCACATTCTAACCAGATATGCATTACACAAATAGACTTAGGCAGCCTTGTATAACAGGAGAGTAGACCCTCCCTGGCAAGCAATAAATAAGTAAATAAATAAACAAACAATCTGGCCCGAGCATTGGTATGTTAATTAGAAACGACAGCCAGTGGCAGCCAGCTAGGAATCAGTAGATGCTTCCAGGCCTTACTTTGCTTTTGTTTGTTTTAACTGAAAGCATGCAGATAAGCCAGTGATCCCCAGATGCGAGGCGTGAGGCTATTGCACTCAGTGGCGGACTGCGCATACCTAGGTCCCGCGAGATTATGGCACTGTGGTAGCTTCTGCTTAGGCCACGTGCCTCATGTTGGCAGCTGTGCTGTGCTGCCAGCCGCGTGAAAGGGTCGCATGTGCAATTAGGCAGAGTGCACAAGTTAGCTTTTCACCCCCGTGGCAGGGCGCCTGAGCAAAACAACAGAGGCAGACTTCCTGTGGCTCGCCGTCTCGGAGGGCTCTGCCTGTGGTCAGCCTCAGAGCATCATGGTGGCAGGTGGGAGTATATGCTGGAGGGGCCTGCGCACCTCCAGGTGGCCAGGAGCAAGCAGACAGAAAGGAAGGCCTGGGGCTGGGATTCCACCTGTCAGGGCACGTTTCCCTCAAGCAGGTGCCACCTCCTGACCCCCGTTCAGCTCTGAGCTCATCAGCACATCAGTCCACCAACAGCGTCAGCATCCTGAACACCCTGGTGCCACTCAGCCGCAACCCTAGCTGGGAACCACGCCTGTGACACAGGAGCCTTGGGGCCATTTCATGTCCCAACTATAGCAGCACATTATGCTTGGTAATGGTACGTGACGGTGTTAGCGGTCTATGAGTTTACTACGTGCTGTGGTTTGGATCTTCCGTGTCCACAAAGGCCCCTGTGTTGAAGCCTTGGGCCCCAGCCCACGGCACTCGTGGGAGGTGGTGGGTCCTCAGGGGAGGAAGTTAGGTTATTGGGAGTGTGCCCTTGATGGGGATTTTGGGACCCTGGCCGCATCTTGTCTCTCCTTTCCAGATGCCGTGAGGGGAGCGGCCTCGTGCTCCCACCATGATTCTTGGCCTTGCCACAGGCCACAGCAATTAGGTCCAGGCCACCCAGGACCAGAACCTCCAAGACCACGAGCTGGGATGAGCCTGCCTTCCCTCCTTCCTGGGTGATTAGCGCAGGTGTTTTGCCTCAGGGACACAGAACGACTAGCGTGCTGTTCTGTGCTTTTCCTCAGTAGGGTCCATGCTTTCTGTTTAGGACGGAGGAGGATTACTGGATTCCCGTACCCCAAGAAGCTGGTGGCAGCCTCGCCCACCACAGCTTCACCATGTCCATCAGGTGCATGGAGAGGCCACGTCAGCTGCCCAGCCTGTGCCACATGGGCTCACATGGACACACTGTGCCAGGTTCGCCAGCGACTAAGTCTCCGCCCTGTGCATTTCACAGGGCGGATCCCCCGCCCTCAGCTCACATTTCTGTGTGCTGTTGTTGTTGTTAGGTGCCATCGAGTCAGGGCTGACTCATAGTGACCCTCATAGGGTTTTCAATGGCTGATTGTTTCAGGATTGCCTCAGGAGTAGATTGCCATGTCCTTCTCCCGTTTTTGCGGTGCTGAGAATTAAACTCGGGACCTCAGAGATTGCAGCGCAGCGCTCTACCAACTGAGCTAAATCCCAGCCCAAATGTACACATTAGTGACATTAAATACAGTCATCCTCTGTTTTCACAACTGTTCCATCTTCCCCAGCTGAAGCTCTCTCTCCACCCATTGAACATTCAATCCCTCACTATTCCTCCACCGCACAGGCCCTGCAAGCTACCGCTCACCTTTCCATTTTGGACTACTCTGAAACTTCATGGGAGCAGAATCGTACAATATTTGTGCTTTAGTATATGCCTGATTCTTCCACATAATGTCCCCAGGGTTCATCCATACTTTAGCAAGTGTCAGAAGTCTGAGGGGCCGGGTGCGGTGGCGCACACCTGTCATCCCAGCAGCTTGGGAGGCGGAGGCAGGAGGATGGCAAGTTCGTGACTAGAGGCAGTCTGCGTAATTTAGCGAGACCCTGTCTCAAAAACTGAACAAATGGGCCGGGGGTGCAGCACAGTGGTCCAGCACTTGCAGAGCATGCAAGTGCCAGGCCTTGGGTTCAACCCCCAGTACCACAACAAAAAAAAAAAAAGAAGAAGAAGAAGAAGAAGAAATCTGGGGGTAGTGGGGAGCAGGCAGGACTTAGAGGTGGAACCCAGAGCCTCACACGTACTTTGCAAGCGCTCTACCAGTGAGCTGCAATTCCAGCCCGTTTCTTAGTTGTGAGACAGGGTCTTTCTAAGTTACGCAGGCTGCCTCTGGGCTCCAACTCAGGATCCTCCACCTCTACCTCCCAAGCTTCTGGGATTACAGGAGTGCGCCTCTGCACCCAGCCTCTTGTGTGGCTTTCTGAGGACCCTACCGTACTATGTTCCTGAAGGTTCATTTTTCAGTATCAATGGAAGCCAACCATGACTCATATTATCTGACACAATTAACCGCCTATGCCCTCCTGACCGATTTAGCCTGTACTTACTTTTGTACAGTTAAGAAGCTAAGGGTATTTTCCACATTTTTAAGTGATTGAAAAAAATCCAAAAGCAAGAGAAAGCATCATGATCCATAAAGTTTCTATGAAATTCAGATTTTATCTTACATTGTTGATGTCTCATTGGGACACAGCTGCACACGTTGATTTACATATTGTCTGACTATTCCTTCATACAAAAGCATGATTAAGGGATTGTAACAGAAGCCACGGGCTGGGATTTAGCTCAGTTGGTAGAGCACTGCGCTGCAGTCTCTGAGGCCCCGAGTTCAATTCCCAGCACCGCAAAAATGGGAGAAGGACCTGGCAATCCACTCCCAAGGCAATCCCGAAACAGTCAGCCATTGAAAACCCTCTGAGGGTCGCTACGAGTCGGATACCGACTCGACGGCACCTAACAACAACAACAACAACAACAACAACAACAACAGAAGCCACGTAGCCCACAAAGCAACATTTTTTCCTGGCCCTTGGAGAATAAAGTTGAGGTAGGCCTGGTGTCACACAGCTGTGAGTCCGGCATTTGGGAAGCTGAGGCAGGAGGATCGCCAGTTCAAGGCCACCGGGGCTACATAGGAAGACCCTGTCTCAAACAACAACGAAAAGGAAAAGAAAAATCTGCTAAGCCAAGTTAGGCAGGTGGACGTTTGTCTGTTGACTCGTCTGCCATCCACTTCTCAGCCTTCCCAAGGGTCAGAGTGGGTGCATCAAGCTAATTGATCACCCTCTAATTGATCACGCAGTTGCGAGCATCTGTTCACCTGTGCACGCCAATCCTAGTTGCTTAAGCCTTTCAGGGACTTACTTCAGGAGGACATTGTGGTTGCTATTAGGTGCCATTCAGTTGGGTCCGACTCATAGTGACCCTCTGTACAACAGCACAAAACACTCCCCAATTCTGTGCCAGGCACACAATCCTTTTTTTATGTTTAAGTCCATTGGCTCAGACATTGTGTCAATCCATCTAGTTGCATGTCTTCCTTTCTTTTGTTGACTTAACTACATGTCCAAAATAAGAAAGAGCTTCCAAGGAGCACTCTGGTTGAACTTCTTCTCGGACAGATTTGTTGGTTCTTTTGGCAGTCCGTGGTATATTCAGTATTCATATCCAGAACCACAATTCAAAACCATCAATTCTTCTCCTGTCTCCTTAGTCAACAGCCAGCTTTTACAACCATATGTTGCAACTGAAAATACCATGGCATGAGTCAGGTGCACCTTCGTCTTCAATGTGACATCTTTCCTTTTAAGCACTTTAAAGATGTCTTTTGCAACAGCTTTTCCCAATGCAGTGCATCTTTTCATTTCTTGACTGCTGCTTCCGTGGGTGTTAGTTGTAGAACCAAGTAAAGCAAAATCTTAGACAACCTCAGTCTTTTCTTTACTTATTATGAAGCTGTGTACTGACCCAGTTGTAAGGATTTCTGTTTTGTTGATGTTGAGGTGCAATCCATACTGAAGGCTGTGTTCTTTGATCTTCATCAGTAAATGTTTCAAATCCTCTTCACTTTCTGCAAGCAGAGCTGTGTCTGCCTCCAATCATGATTCCGTGTTCTTCATAAAGTCCAGCTTCTTGGTTTATTAGCTCAGAACAGAGATTGAAGAGGTGGTGGAAGGATACAGCCCTGATACACAGTTTTCTTCGCTTTAAGTCAGCCAGTGTTTCCTTGTTCTGTTCAAATGACTGTCTCCTGATCCATGTACAGATTCCTCGTGAGTACAATTAAGTGCCCTGATATTCCCATTCTTTGCAATGTTATCCATAATTTATTCTGATCCACACAGTCAAATGCCTTTGCATAGTCAACAAAACATAGGTGTCTTTGTGGTATTTTCTGCTTTTGGCTAACATCCATCTGACATGAGCAATGATGTTCCTGGCTCAGTGCCCTCTTCTGAATCCCACTTGATTTTTCTGTCAGTTCCCTGTTTATATACTGTTGCAGTAGCTTGCACATGATATCAGTGATATCACTCGATAATTTCCACATTTGGTTGGATCCCCTTTCTTGGGAATAGGCACAAATATGGATCTCTTCTAGTTAGTTGGCCAGATAGCTGCTTTCCAAATCTCTTGACATAAACAAGTGAGCTCCTCCAGTGCTGCCTCTGTTTGTTGAAACATCTCTATTGGTATTCCATCAATTCCTGGAGCCTTGTGTTTCACCAGTTCCTTCAAGGCACCTTCTACTTCTTCCTTCAGTTCCATTGGTTCCTGATCATATGCAGCCTCTTGAAATGGTTGATCATCCACCAATTCTTTTTGGTATAATGACTCTGTATTCCTTCCATCTTCTCTTGATGTTTCCTGCATCATTTAATAGTTCTACTCTAGATATCTTTCGAGGCTTGAGTTTTTTCCTTCATTTCTTTAAGAACAACGTGTTCTTCTCTTTTGGTTTTCTATCTCCAGCTCTTTGTACGTGTCATTATAATATTTGATTTTGTCTTCTCGAGCTTCCCCTTGAAATCTTCTGTTTAGTTCCTTAATTTTACCCTGTCTTCCTTTTCTCGACATTCAACAGCAGGTTTCAGAGTCTCTTTTGACATGCAGTTTGGTCTTTTCTTTTCTTCCTGTCTTTTAAATAACCTTTTGCTTTCCTCATGAATGATGTCTTTGGTGTCCTGCCACAATTCAGCTGATCTTCTGTCATTAGTGGCTACTGCATCAAACCTGTTCTTGGGGTGGCTTCTGAACTCAGGTGGGATATACTCAAGGGCATATCTTGGCTCTTGTACATTTGTTCTCATTTCCTTCAGTTTCAGTTTGAACCTGCATATGAACAGTTGATGGTCTGATCCACAGTGAGCTCCTGGTGTTGTTCTTACATTTGATACGGAGCTTTTCCATGACCTCTTTCCACAAATGTAGTCAGTTTGGTTCCTGTGCATTCCATCTGGTGACTTCCATGTGTATAGTTGCCGTTTATGTTGGTGAAAACAATGTATTTGCAATGAGAAGGTCATTGGTTTGACAAAATTCTATCGTGTGATCTCCAGTATCATTTCTGTTACCAGGGCCATGTTTTCTGACTACTGAGCCTTCTTTGTTTCCAACTTTTGCATTCCAGTCACCGGTAATTATCGGTACATTCTGGTTGCATGTTCGATCTATTTCAGATTGCAGAAGCTGGTAAAAATCTTCCTTGTATTCATTTGTGACCTTAGTAGTGGATGCGTAAATTTGAATAATAGTCCTATTAACTGGCCTTCCTTGTAGGCATGTGGATATTACCCTATTACTGACAGCATTGTACTTCAGGACAGATCTTGGGGGGTCTTTTTTAATGATGAATGTAACCTCGTTTCCCTTTAACCTGTCATTCTTGGCATAATAAAATAGAAAAGGAGCTGGGATGTAGCTCAGTGGTAAAGCACTTGCCTAGCATGCAAGAGGTCCTGGGTTCAACCCCCAGTACTGAGGAGGAAGACACAAAATTACCTTCCTCAGTGCACTTTTTGAGGATATAGTTTGTAACCTAACTAAGCGGCACAGTCTTCTATTTTTAATCTGTGGTATTTCCATAAAATCATGTAAATGTCATACTTGGAACTGTAGGGTGTCTTAAAGGAATTTTTTCCCCCAAAGACCTCTTCTCTGCAGTAAAGCAGCCTCTACTTGTGACTTGTCGGAAGTTAATTTCCACATGCAGAAATCTGAAATAGCATACGTTTCCTCTGTGAACTTCTTTCATTCAAACAGCATCCTCAGCATATTATTTGTGGGCAACACTTTGTTCACAGCGCTTCATTTGTTGGCAGGGATAACAACCCCAGAGTTTCTTTATATACCCAGCTCTACTGTAGGTACCCATGTAACTTCCAGGTAGCGTGTTGTTTTATTTAAATTGTGATCTTAGGCCATGAGAAAAAATTCATGAGGCTCAAAGCGAATCAGGCCAAGCTTAAAGGAGGAAGCGCATTTAAATTCTGTTTTTCACGTATTTCGTTTTCACAGGAAATGGGACATGTGCGTTTTCTCTTTTCTGAAATTGTGTTTGAAATTCTATTTGCACGAACGAATCTGTTGCTTATTAGGCAGGGAAAATGAGAAGAGTTAAAAAGAGACAGGTGGGCAGATAAAATCACCTGGGAAATATAGCGTGAAGATTCCGATTGGTACAGTATTCATAGAATCAGATATGCCGGGGCCAATGCCCATTAAATTTGGGAGGCACTAAAAGGTTTTAATGTTCTCTTTATATAAGCAAAATCTAATCTGATTTCTTTGCTCATCTGATTCTTTTTTCTTGCCCAAATACAGCTGTTCATTTTTAAAATTCAGTTGTTTAAGAACCAGGAATATGTTTCCATTTAAGAAATCTACAGATAAGTGCGATTCTGTCCCATTTGAAAGGCCAAGTTCATTCGCTTACGCTTGCATGACTCATTGAGGTCGTCTTATCTGTTTAATTGTGGTCAAATACACATTAGGTTCATCTTTGGGAGGGGCAGGGTCATGCTGTGTAGCCCAGGCTGGCCTTGAATTCATAATCCTCCTGCCTAGGCCTCCTGAGTGCTGGGATTGCAAGTGTGCACCACCACACCTGGCTATGATTCATCTTATTTTAAAGTCTTCTTTTAAACTCTGAGAAAATTAAATGAAGAAAAGAAACACGGCAGTATTCCAATAAGATGTGTACAACTTCTACCGTTGTTGTTAGGTGGCAAAGAGTCAAGTCCGACTCATAGTGACTCTCATAGGGTTTTCAATGGCTGACTGTTCCAGGATTGCCTTGAGAGTGGATTGCCAGGTCCTTTTCCCATTTTGGGGTTCTGGGAGTCGAACTCGGGACCTCAGAGACTGCAGAGCAGCGCTCTACCAACTGAGCTAAATCCCAGCACTGTTTCTCCCGTAGTATGATTATTTTATCTCTCGGCCATTAAGAACCTAGCCCGGGGCTTTGCCTGCATTTGAGTAGTGAATTTATGCCTGGAGACAAGAGCTCCACCCCTCAGCTACATCCCCCGCCTTTAAATGATAGTTGAAGCTGAAGTGTTTCCTTTCTTTTAAAATCTAGTCTACTGATCTCTGCTTCCCCCACCTCCGCCCTGCCTCCAGGGCTGGCGACTGAACCCAGGGCCTCACATTTTCCTCTGCAAGCTGTAAACTATATCTGTGGCCCCCATGCAGTGTAACTTCAAAGCATTGAGCTCATGGCACAGAAAGGCTAGGTTCTTTACTCCAGGACACCCAGCCTTCTCTGCAAGGAATTCTGGCCTTCAGCTAAGGATAGCCTCCCCCAGGGAATAAATTACTTTTCAGAGCGTTTACTACCTTGTTAGGGTAGTAAACCGTAGTTTACCTTGTTAGGGTAGTAAACCTACCGTAGTTAGGGAGACAGTGTCCTTTCCAGGAACTGAGTGTGATTTCTAGGAAGTAAGGCCACACTGGAATCCAGAGAAAAAGAACGATGACGTAGACTGCATGTGAATACGATAAGATGGAGCTATCCAGGCACAGCGGACCCAACAGCTTGCCTTAGAGACGATGGCAGAGTAGTAGAACAAGTACGACATTTTTTTTTTTTTTAAGAGTGTCTTAAAGCCAGGCATGGTGACACAAGCCATTAATTCCAGCGACTCAGGAGGTGGAGGCAGGAGGATCACAAAATCAAGGCTAGTGTCTGACTCATAGCAACCCTATGAACAACAGGCAAAACACTATTGTCAATGCTTCTCTGCTATTCATAGGGTTTTCAATGGCGGGTTGATTTTTGGGAGTGGGTTGCTGGGTCCGTCTCCTAAGCCTACAGCACCTGGTGTTCCCAGGCGGTCTCCCATCCAAGGACTAACCAGGCCCGACCCTGCTTAGCTTCCGTGATCTGACGGGATTGGATGCCACAGGGCTACGGCTGCAGGCCTTCAAATACAATATATATCAATGATATGTAATCGGTGTCTATAACCAATGAGATACAGCAATTGTAGATACTTTATGCAATGATAGAATACACACACGTATACAGTGGGTTTGTTTTTAAACAGTTTATAAGTAGAGTCTGCTTTCTTTATCCAGTCTTATAACTTAAGCCTTTAATTGGAGTAGTTGCACCTCTTACCTCTGTGGGCTGTATGTCTTCCATTTGTACCACTTACTCCATTTCTTTTTTCTCTGGTTCCTGAATACTTTTACATAAGTTGAACTTTTTATGATTCTGTTTTATATTAGCTTATCAGTCATCCATCGCTGTGTTATGTTTGAAGGTGTTGCTCAAGTATTCAGGGTGGTAGAGATCTTTAGTTTATCACTGTCTGTGTATGCATGATACTTTGCAGTATCCTGTGTAAGAAATTCATCTCTAGTTCGGATACTTTTTTTCTTTTGAGATGCTGAGGGATTGAACCCAGGGTGCTCCGCCACTGACCTACACCCCACCCGCTCCTTTTTATTTTTTATTTTGAGGCAGGGTCTTCTGAATTCTGCAGACTGCATCTGACCCTGAGCTCACAATCCTCCTGCCTCAGCATCCCGAGTCACTTGGATTATGGGCAGGTGCCATGACACCTGGCTTTCTAATTCTACTGCTATTGTCATATATTTTACTTTGATGTATGTTATAAATACCACAACATACTAATTCTGCAGTAAACAATCAGTTGTGAATGATTATGTCCTTTAATAGAGTAGAGAGCATTTCTACACTGACCTCTATATTTAACATTCTGCCCCTCATCACTTCTTCATAGGAATCTACACTTCTATGTGAGGTCATTTTTCCCTTTAAATAACTTCCTTAGTCTTGTACAGTAGTACAGTTCTGGCGGTCATGAATTCCCTCTGCTTTTGTTCCTCTGACAAGCTCTTTGTTTTGCCTTCCTTTTGAAAAATATTTCATGTGGGTGTAGAATTTTAGATTTACTTATTCTTCCAGTTCTTCGTAGATTTCATTCCATTGTCTTCTGGATTGCATAGTTTTTGACAAGGAGTTTGGGGTCCTTACTATATTTTTGTTCTGCATATGATTGCTGTTTTTTTCTCTGGCTGCTTTTTATGGTTTCTGTTATTGCTGATTTTTAGGAAATTGTGTCTTGTTGGAGTTTTCTTTGGTGTTTATCCTGCTTGGGGTTTGTTTAGCTTCTTGAGTCTTCTTTCTTTATTAGCTGAAAATTTCTCAAGGATATTTGATCTTGGAATTGTTATCATAAGTAACACATGTTATCATCCCTTGGGACTGGTGTTTTATCAATGAACACCAACCCCAGTTTTGAAAACAAAGCTGGAAAAATTCACATTTGTTTTTACATGTTTATAACTCTGTATTGACTCCTTGCACTATATAGAACGTGGTTACCCAGAACACTTGTGCACGTTAGCCTGGTGTTGTGTATAATAAGGGAACGTGATTACCTTGTGGGATGGATTTCAGCAGTCATTGCCTTGGTAACTGCCTGCTTTATGGACATACTCCAGTAGTATTCATCCTTCATATCTTGAATATAGGTCAAAGATATTGCAAAAATATCTCCCTCGTTTGTTCCATAATGACCCATTGACACGCTGAAGGAAAATTGGTGTCACAGCCAAGATTGCCCTCTACAGATACCATCACTGCAATGTTAACTCTGAAAGACAGTCAGACTCTAGTTATTGTCTGCAGACATGGGGCAGCAGCTTTTATCATCTGTCCACATGGACTTTTTTAAAAGAAAAGAATCTTTTTAGATGTTCCTTGGTTTAAATTTATCGCTTTCTATTGTGTTTATGACATGTGCTTATTTTTAATGAACATTAAAGCTTTGTTGTTGTTGTTGTTGTTGTTGTTGTTGTTAGGTGCCGTCAAGTCGGTATCCGACTCATAGCGACCCTCATAGGGTTTTCAATGGCTGACTGTTTCGGGATTGCCTTGGGAGTGGATTGCCCGGTCCTTCTCCCATTTTTGCGGTGCTGGGAATTGAACTCGGGACCTCAGAGACTGCAGCGCAGCGCTCTACCAACTGAGCTAAATCCCAGCCATTAAAGCTTACGCCCTTGGAATTCGTGTACAAAATTAGAGTCATTTATCACTAAGAAAACAGCACAAAACATTTTTCTGTGCCATAAATGTAACTTCAACAGGAAAGGGATCCCTCAGGGGTCGCCCCTTCAAGGGTACATAGAAAAGGGCGTATGTATGTTGACTACAGTGGCAAAACATAATCTGTCCAAATGAAGGCTATTTCAAAAAGGATTTTTGGAAAAAGGTGAGGTGATAAGATAATGAGGGAATAATTAATGCATCGAGGTGACTTTTCTACCTCAGTCTTGCCCATGTTCAGAGGTTGGTGGGTAAAGAGCGAGCTGAGTGTGGTGGCCTGGATTTAATTCCCAGCAGACAACGGCTCATGTGGAACTGCCCTACTTCTTGACACTGTTACATTAAAAGTCACATTTATTTTTGTCAGTCATCATCATTTGGCACACTTGTGTTGATTTTAGTCATCCTTAGACTTCACACTTCCAAAGTCTTTTAGAAGTTACCCCCTGGTGTTGTATTTCTCTTGGAGAACCTACAGGCGTCTAATAGCAAAATCTCAACGTACTGGAACATTTGGTCACTTGTATTCAGAGTCCGTCAGAAAGCCGTCTTTAAGCTTCCAGCCTCTTGGTCCCGGATAGGGAGATTTGGGAGCCTTGCTATCCTCAGCGAGGAGAGTCCGCTGTCAGGATGCTTTTGCACGGATGAAGCCCATTAAAGCTAGAGGAAGAGTGTGGTTTGTAATAGCTGCCAGCTGCTGTGCTGGGAGAAAAGCAGTGATGTACTGGAATGTGAGCAGCTGCCGGGGCACAGTCGGACATGCCTGGGATGCATCAGCGGAAGTGCATCATGAGGTGGCCGTAGGCAGCGTTCATGGCAAGTCTTGAATTCTCTGTCTCCATCTTTGTACTCCATGGTGCACAGTAGCTCATCGAAGCTTAGCAAATCCTCCAAGAAACACAAAGATGGCCCCACGTCATAGCCATTCAAATGCAGGATTGCAACCATGCCCAGTACAGCCCCACCAGTCCCCAGTGGGGGCACTCAGGCAGGTGGCGTCCACATCCTCCAGATGTTTCATCTGTAAAAGTGAGATGTTGTTGTTGTTATTGTTGTTGTTGTTAGGTGCCAAGCCGTGTCCAGCTTATAGCAACCCTGTGTACAACAGGACGAAATACTCCCTGACTCTGTGCCAGGCACACGATCTTATTTATGTTTTAAGCCCATTGTTGCAGACACGGTGTCAATCCATCTAGTTGAGGGGCTTCCTTTTTCGTTGACCTACCACTCTCCCAAACATGATGTCCTTCTCCAGTGATTGCTTGTTCATGACATGTCCAAAATACATAAGATGCAGTCTAGCCATCCTTGCTTTCAGGGAGCACTCAGGTTGTACTTCTTCTAGGATGGATTGGTCTGCTCTTTCGGCAGTCCATGGTATAGTCAATATTTGTCTCCAACTCCATAATTTAAAAGTATCCATTCTTCTCCTGTCTCCCTTATTCAGTATTCAGCTTTCACAACCATATGATGTGACTGAAAACACCATGGCATGAGTCAGGTACACCTTCGTCTTCAATGTGACATCTTTACTTCGCAACATTTTAAAGAGGACTTTTGCAGTAGCTTTTCCCAATGCAATGCATCTTTTGATTTCTCACTGCTGCTCCCATGTGTTAATTGTAGAACCAAGTAAAGCAAAATCTTGGACAACCTCAGTCTTTTCTCCATTTATCATGAAGTTGCTCACTGACCCAGTTGTAAGGTTTTTTGTTTTGTTAATGTTGAGGCGCAATCCATACTGAAGGCTATGATCTTTGATCTTTATCAGTAAGTGTTTCAAATCCTCTTCACTTTCAGCAAGTAGAGTTGTGTCATCTGCCATAATGTGGTTGTTAATAAGTCTTCCTCCATGTTCCTAATGCCTTGTTCCTCTTCCTAAGTCCAGCTTCTCAGATTATTTGCTCAGCATAGAGATCGAAGAAGTAAGGGGAAGGATACAGCCCTGTCGCACCCCTTTCCTGACTTTAAATCAAGCAATGCTTCCTTGTTCTGTTTGAACGAGTGCCTCCTGACGCGTGTGCAGATTCCTCAGGAGTACAGTTAACTGTGCTGCTACTTCCGTTCTTTGCAGTGTTATCCATAATGTATTCTGATCCACACAGTCAGATGCAAAAGTGAGATAGTAGCCCTGCAAAGATGGTGACCACCATGTCTGCAGGACATAACAGCCGTACCACCCTGGCATCTGATTCCATCAGATCTTAGAAGCTACTCCCCACAAATAATCAGCCATCAGAAATCCTATGAATAGCGGAGAAGCACTGACAATAGTATTTCGTCTGTTGTATGTAGGGTGGCTGAGTCAGATACTGACTCAAGTCACCTAACAACAACTGAATTGAATGAGATTTTCAAATATGTCATCCACAGTTGCCGCATTTTACTTGCCAAGTTGCCAGTAACTCACATAATCCCTGATGCATCTGTAAGTGGCTTCAAACAGCTTCGAATCACTTCTCATTGAACCCAGTTGTACGCTATTGACCAGATGGCGGGCGATGGTACCATCCTGACGCACGTGCCGCATCCTGGCACATCCTGACGACTGGGACATCTCTGTGTGTATTTGAAGGTTAGAGTCCGGTGCCGTGGCACCGGCCCAGGACGTTGTAAAGAAGCGTTAGGTGTCGCTCTTTAAACATGTGCACAGTCACTTTGGAACTCCAAAAATGGAACTGTGCCTGGGGTCATGAAGAAAATCAGTGCTAGGAAATAAATGTGAAAAGGTTTGTGGGACTGAGTTACTAGCTGTCCTGGGCCCCATGAGCTGCGGGTTGGCGTGTCTAGTCTAAATAGTGTGCTTGAGCAAAAAGTCCTCCATTGACTTTAAATTTCCAGTTGATCGGCTTCCAGGTTCATTTGTTTGTAGCTTCTCCTGGCAGCAGGCTTGCAAATCCTTACCTCCCTTTACGAGAGACTTGCTGAGACAGCCCCAAGCCCAGCCTGCGCTTGCCACCTGGCTTTGACAGCGTATTGAATTCCTACGGACAGGAATAGGCTTTGAGTGGGTGGAGGTGACCCAGGATCTCTCCCAAGGCGGAGGCAAAATGTCGTTGGAAGGCTTGGTGGACGGCTGGAGCGTCCACTTCCACGGCGCCCCTCTTCTGTGGCTGGCAGGTGGAGGCTGGCGTTGGCAGAGGCCCCGTTCCGCTCCACACTGGCCTCTCCACGGGCAGCTACGGGAATCTTCTCAGGCAAACTGAGTGCTGTTTTATGGAGGCGGAGGATCAGCAGTTACATTGTTAGACGTTTAACTTGCCATCCCTGAGAACGCGTGTTGATGTTTTGGGACCCACCTTGGCTATGTATTTTATAAATGTGGACTATCAAGAAAGAAGCATTGCGCCTGGCGCAGTGGCTCATACCTGTAATCCCAGCGGCTGGAGAGGCGGAGACAGGAGGATCGCAGGTTCAAGACCAGAGGCAATCTGCATAACTTAGTGAGACCCTCTCTCAAAAAGAAAAAAATTGGGCTGAGGGTGCAGCTCAGTGGTCCAGCACTTGCAGAGCATGCAAGTGCCAGGCCCTGGGTTCAACCCCCAGTTCCACACACAAAAAACCAAAAACAAGAAAGAAGCATTACGACAATCTGTGAAAATACCCCCTAGAAAGTCCTTTCTGGCCGGGCGCAGTGGCGCATGCCTGTAATCCCAGCTACTTGGGAGGCAGAGACAGGAGGGTCACAAGTTCAAGACCAGGAGCAGTCTGCGTAATTTAGCAAGACTCTGTCTCAAAAAAAAAAAAAAAAGGAAAAAAAATGGGCTGGGGGTGCAGCTCAGTGGTCCAGCACTTGAAAATCATGCCAATGCGGAGCTCTGGGTTCAACTCCCAGTACCGCGAAAAAAAAGAAACAAGAAAATCCTTTCTGAACCTAAGACTTATAGGAAAGTGTTACTTCACTTTTAATGTTTCATCCTCCCCCCAATCAGACAGAAGGCATGAAAAGATGAGCTTGGTGGTTCTGTTACTTGTTTTATTGCAGTAGAGTTTGACATTCGAGCTGGATGGGTCTTTCTCATTGGCCAGTTGCCCTGTGCATTGTAAGGGGCATAGCAGCATCTCTGGTCTGTAACCTGCGGGGTGCCCATAGCACCTCTACCTCTACCCCTACCTCCACCTCCACTTGGGATCTCCAGACATTGCCTGGGGGGCAGGGGGCAGTCACCCCAGTTGAGACCACGGTATTAAACATGGAAGCATACTAATCCTGTGCTTTTATTTGGCCTTATATGTGTAAACAGTGTCTCAGGCTCTTGAGTCGGAAAGTAATTTTGTTTGCTCCCCTCTGAAAGGGCTGGGATTTAGCTCAGTTGGTAGAGCGCTGCACTGCAGTCTCTGAGGTCCCAAGTTCAATTCCCAGCACTGCAGAAATGGGAGAAGCACGTGGCAATCCACTCCCAAGGCAATCCCGAAACAGTCAGCCATTGAAAACCCTATGAGGGTCGCTATGAGTCAGACACCGACTCAACGGCACCTAACAACAACAATAACCCCTCTGAAAAAAAAATAATGCTGCCATCTCCTCTTTCTTTCTTTTCTTCTTCCTCTTCTTCTTCCTCCTCCTCCTCCTCCTTCTTCTTCCCCCTTCTTCTTCTCCTCCTCCTCCTCCTTGTCCCCCCTGCTCCTCACCCCTTCCCCC